>JAYMSU010000776.1:0-12223 GCA_036897765.1 Erodium chrysanthum | reverse complement strand
CTATACCTATTCGTCGGAAAAGAGGTATGGTTTTTTTATACCAAGATTACTTTGGTCATTTTGAAATTTTACTCGATTAAATTAACGAATCAAAATATAAACATTTATTTACTGTAATTTAAAAATTATATAATATAAATCAATTATACATTTTTTTTTTGATATTCTTTAACCAAGTTTTTCACTTGTCTTAATCAGACATTAAGAGGAGATGTGACCCATCACCCATGCATGAGACCATTAGCTGGACTCCTATAAATAATAACGTACTCACAAACAACATGCGACATGAGTTCATCAATCAACCTCACATGAACATAAGCCAGAGCGGGAACACGTGGTTGTCTTTGCTTCCCTAAAAATAATATATCATTTCGTAATAAATTTTGCATGTTTTTTTATTTAAACCAATCCAGTTAAAATCTAAAAATTTGTTTACTGTAAGTTCAAAATATGATGTAAAATAAGTCCTTTACATATCGTAATTTTTTTGATTCTTCACTATTTTTAATCAACTTTTTCACCTACCTTAGTGAGAGACATTAAGATGAGATGTGACCCATGAATGAGACCATTAGGTGGACTCCTATAAATAATAACGTAAGTTCATGAGCGTCACTACTCACTAACAAGTAACAACATGAGTTCATCAATCAACCTCGGACACGTGGCCGTCTTTGCTTTCCCCTACGGCAGTCACGCGGCGCCTCTCCTCGGCCTCGTCCGCCGGATCTCCGAGGCGGCGCCGGAAGTTCTGTTTTCGTTCTTCAACACGGCCCATTCGAACAAATCGTTGTTCTCGGGATCCGACGGTGGCAACCTAAGAGCTTACGAAGTGCCGGACGGCCTGCCGGCGGGTTACGTGTTCGGAGGCAACCCAGGGGAGCCGGTGAATATGTTCCTGGGTGTGGCGGCGGAGAGCTTTGGGAGTGCTGTGGGAGCGGCGGAGGTGGAGAGTGGGAGGAAGATTAGTTGCTTGCTGACGGACTCGTTTTACTGGTTCGCGGCGGAGATGGCGGAGGAGATGGGCGTCGATTGGGTGCCGTTTTGGACCGCCGGAGCTGATTCTCTGTCCGTTCATTTCTACACCGATCTCATCAGGGACACCATCGGGCTCGGAGGTGAGTTGAAAAAGTTAGAACTTATTAATCTCCTCTTTTATTGCCAATTTGTTATAGAGTTGGGCTAATGAGATGATTAGGCATATTAATAAATTCTTATGGAGAATATACCTCATTATTACGTTTTAAATTTAGTTTGGCAAATTTTTTTTTTTTGAGGGAAAAAGTGCTTGTACTATTAATGCATCAAATCCGATGCTAAAATGGAAGCGAGTCGATCAGGGATTTCGAGATCACTCCCAAGTCGATCAGGAAAGGAACGGGCTTTCTTAGCCAACCAATGGGCTGCCCTATTCGCTGACCGACGAACAAACACTACTGACGTTCCTGCACATATATTCAGGTAACGTTTACAATCTAAGATAATAAGGCCTGTAGGAGTTAAAAACTCCTCTCTACCCCTGATTGCCCCAACCATACATTGACAATCTGATTCTATTACAATATTCGCCCAGTTCTTCCTCATGACCCAGGACAAAGCCTCTCGAATTGCCATAGCTTCTAGCACTTCTGGGTTCACCATTTCTGGGACACATAGGCAGTAGCAATCTATCAAAGTTCCTTGCTCATCTCTACAGATTAGGCCAATCCCTCCATTATGTGTGTCTCTAAAAGATGCAGCATCAACATTAATTTTTAGCATACCTGCAGCTGGCTTTGACCATTTTTGCAGCAAGGCACGGGTTTTCCTTAGGCGTGGCTTGAGTTCCTTCTGCGCCTCTTCCCAATCCTTCAGGTTTCGTACTGCATTCAGCTGAATAACACTATTCGGTCTCAGTTTTCCATTCCACACCAAGTCATTACGAGCCGACCACAATTCCCAGCACAACATTAAGATTTCGGCTCTCCGCGGTGCCGTGTTATTGTTGAGAAGCTTTGGAAACCAACTCAGGTCGTGGTCATTAACAGACACCTGCAAATTGACCCAGCAAGCACTGATCTGGGTGCATCGAAACAGAGCATGGCACGCCGTCTCAGGTTCGCCGCATCTCCGGCACTCCGGTGGGATGTCAATGTGTCTAGCAATTATATTTGTGCTAACCGGCAAGCAGTTCTCTGCCATTCTCCATGCCATGTTTAATACTTTCGGTGGGACATCGATCGACCATAACATTTTCCACAATCCAGTGTCATGCTTGGATTGTGAAGGGTGTTGTCTCCCCTGTAAGATGTACGCAGTCTTAACTGAGTATTGCCCTCGTGGGTTGGGCCACCAGAACCAGTCATCGGAGTATTGGGTTCGGCTCCGAGGAATAGATAGAATAGTTTTTGCTTCGTTCGGCGGGAAGTATGTCTTGATAAAGTCAGCTTTCCATTGCTGGGTGTGTTGGTCAATTAGGCAAGAAACCATCTGTCCTTTCAGGTTTGGATGTATGTTGCTTGGGGTACCTATTACTGTTGGGAGCCAAGGAGATTGATCTATTTGGACTGACAAACCTGAGCCAATTCGTTGCCGTGCTCCTTGTTTAAGAAGCTCTTGTGCTGCCCAAACACTTTTCCACATGTAGCTCGAATTTGATCCTTCCTTGGCACTTAGGAAATCTGATTGCGGGTAGTACTTGGCCTTCATAATCCTTGCCACCAAGCTCTCCGGGTTAGTTAGTAGTCGCCAACCTTGT
The DNA here is from genome assembly GCA_036897765.1 of Erodium chrysanthum. Classification (NCBI taxonomy): domain Eukaryota; kingdom Viridiplantae; phylum Streptophyta; class Magnoliopsida; order Geraniales; family Geraniaceae; genus Erodium; species Erodium chrysanthum. Next base: position 9,483 of record JAYMSU010000776.1, on the reverse strand, counting down.
TTTCCAAGCAGTGCCATATTGTACTCATGAAGAGATCTGAAGCCCATTCCGCCCTCCAATTTATGGAAGCACATGTTCTCCCATTTCTTCCAGATTAACCCTCTACCTTGTCCCGGTTTTTGTCTCCACCAAAAGGCCGCCATCATACGGTGTATCTCATCAATGAGAGTTTTCGGGATTTGGAGGACCCCCATCGCATATACTGGTAAGGCTTGCGCGACCGTTTTAAGTAAGACTTCCTTACCAGCCCGAGATAGGAACTTATTATTCCAGCCATTGATTCGTTTCGCTATTCTCTCTTTTATAAAACTGAGGGCATCCAATTTGCTCCTTCCCATAATGGCCGGTAACCCCAGATACGTCTCTGTGCCCTGTGCTCTAGTCATCCCCAATTGATTACTGATTGCTTGTCGGAGTTCCTCTCTTGTATTGGTACTAAAGAAGATCGTAGATTTCTCTACATTTACTTGCTGCCCCGAAGCTCTTTCAAATCTTGCCAGAACCTGCATCACATTATGTGCCTCCTGTGTCGTGGCTCTACAAAATAGAAAACTATCATCGGCGAAGAACATGTGGGACACTGTGGGAGCCCCTGTTGCTACCCGACACCCTTGAATAAGGCCTGTAAGTTCTGCATGAACCAGTAATCGAGAAAGGCCTTCCGCACATAAGATAAATAGATAAGGTGAGATTGGGTCGCCCTGACGAAGGCCCCGAGAAGGGGTTATCTTGTTCAATTTGTGCCCCCCTGTTACCACCGAGTAGGATAGTGTCTCCATTCCTCGGCCAATTAAATTGATCCACTGCTGGCTAAATCCCATTCTGGTCATGATCTCATGAAACAGTTTTTTTAACTTTGATGAAAAGTGTCAATAAATCATAGATAGACAGACGTTTTTGAATTAATCCCTTAATATTATACAACAAAAACATTAGCTTAGCGAAATAAGTTTGCCTTTTAAAACATTATCCACTACGTCCCTTTAGATTCTGAGAAGTCATTTTTCATTATTTTTTCCAAATTATTTTATTTGTTTTAAAAAGGTATAAACATACAAGTCTAACAAAAATTCCCAACTAAAAGTGCTTATGATAACACATTAATTGGCAGTTATGGTTATCCTTTCCAGTTGATACAAATTTTAATTTCCAGTCAAATGTGTACTGTGGCCTGTACATACCAACATGCGTAATGCTTACATCATGATCTTAGCAACTAATTAGAATTATTGTGGTGCGACTGTGACATTTCACTAATCTAAGAACGATAAGTAATGATTAATGGATCAATCATAATTTTATATTCTAACACAGTTTTTGTGAATAGTCTCATTAGGGTTTTAAGAATAAATGTGATACTAAATTTATCAGGAGTTTCGAAAGGAAGAAGAATGAAAAAAATCGGTCCACTAAGACATTTTAAGACTAGATTTGAGGGGAGAATATACTTTAAACTTGTATCAATAACATCCTTAAAAAAAACTCAGTCAGTATTCGATTGTGCCTCTATGTCATAAGAATTAAAGAAGTGATTATGAAGCACTTAATTATAATACAATATGGAATGTTAAATTTAATCAGAAACTTTGAAGCAGCTTCTCATAAAACATAGGAAAATCACATTCGATTCAATTAGGTGGGTTTTCATATATCACCACCAATTTGCTCAACCACACACATTTATTTTATTGGGTAACAAAAATAATTTGAATGCAGAGCATATTTAATTAATTAACTAATCAAACAAGTTATGAACATTAAGGTAGACACCGACCAGACATCATAACCCATTTCTTTTATTTGTAATAATTTGCATTGGATTAATTTGGAACATAAGCATGCTTTTGTTTGTGTGTTTCTTAATTTCTGTCCTTATCATATTTCTTACTGTTATTTATAACAATTATATCTACCATTGATAGTGATGTTCTTATACTTGATTAAACATATATAATTGGACGGTTTGTAATATGAATTTTAATTTAATATTTCACTAGAGTTTAGATAGATGAATTCATGAAACAGAACTCTCCAATTAGCTATCCGTCAAGGTTCATGCATATTTTTATTTTATTTTAGTAGCCGCAAATAAATAAATAAATAAATTGCTTGCTGCACTTTTTCTCCTTTGTTTTGGACGATTATTTTTGTATAATTAGAGGTTAAGTGACGAGATGGTTTGGTAATTAAGATGATCCTGTGCAGACAAAGTCTAACAATTCGGTGTCTACCACGGCCAAGATGTTGGATCATATATCAATTATTGCCTTTTAATGACTAAATAAATTTTCAATTAACTCATGATCATAATACAAGATTCTGTTTATCTATTTTTTTAAAAGTAGATTCTATTTATCTATTAGATTTTTTTAATTAAATTAATACAGTTGGTGGATCAACTATACATATAATTTGGCCCTGATGGATGTATATATATACAGTATTAAAAGAAGTTGGTTTACTTTTTTTTTTTTTGAGATGAGTTGGTTTACAATATATTAAATATTATTTTCCCAATTCTTTTTTAATAGACAATTATAACACACTTTTTTTGTCGACAATTTCTAGTCATTAATAATATTTTTTTGGTTTGTTTCTCAAAAAGTAATAATATTTGTTGGTTTGAAAGATTGCTATGCAATATGCGATGTTAAGAGTAATGATCAATGTTGAACGTAGATAGAATATTTTTAACTTAAAATATATATACCAAATATCGTCAAATAGTTTAAATATCAAAATTATAACTGAACTTTTTAATTATTAATTTTTGTTTTTAGTTGAGTTATTTGTCTAATACAAGTTCAAATGCCATTCTCCATACCATAATAATTTATTTTGTACCATTTCTACGTCTGTTAATGAACTTCTTATTATGTTGTATGTCCACGGGTTGTATCTCTCGTTTTAATGCGTTCATCCTCATTCTAAATAGTTCACATCCAAACTTATAGGGTTTTTAACCGTAAACAGGTATGTTATAACATAAATCGTAATCGAGTTTTTAAGTGTCAACTTCAACGTTTATTTGAATTGATCATTCAGTACAAATAAGTAGCAATAAAAAAGAGATAATACTCCGATTGTACATTTGTTAACGAAGCAACATAAGTTGCAAGTCATCAAAATGTTACTTGCATATCAAATTTCATTAACAGCGTTTGTTAAAAAACAGTGCCACGAGACATATAATCATGCAACTCACTACTCCGTAAAAGTGCATGCCAAGTTACATCACATCGGTAACAATAAATAAACCCATGCAACGTATTGTTTTGAATCAAGAAGAGCCCTAAAACGGTAACCCTATTTTTGAAGTTTAGCTTTCACTTAAGACGCACGTAAAGGGTCGCCTGTCCCAAAACTAACCGGCAATAAGCAACCCCTCTTTCAATACTTCAACTATGTTTCCTTCATCACAATTTGTCAATATATTGCATCAAATAATATATATAACTCTTGAATTTTTCTCATGCATGACATCTCGAACGATGTTAATTAACTCCCCTTAAGCCACGTTTAGTGCTTTTGTATAAGACAAGAAACGAACTGTCCCGATTTTGAAGTTACTAGCTTGTCTTAAGAGTCGTTTTCGATCATATGTGCTTGCCCGTCTTCGGGGAAAATCACACCAACCCTCGAAATTTAAACTAGCTCGGGTTTTCATTGTTAGTTGGATTGACAATTGACTATATATAGAGGATGTGGAATGGATCATATTATCAACGACAGAAACTATAAAATCTTATCCATCTCTTTTTTATCTTTGTAACGTAGGACCTTGTTTGGATCCAAACTTAAAGTTTAATGTTTACTTTGATTTATTTATCGTTTATTCATGTAATGTCTGAACAAAACACATATGCTCACATTATTAAACTCATTCCAATATATGTAATTCAAACAAAAATGTGTGAAGTGAGTCAAAAATGAAATATTATTATTCATGTAGTAAAAATGAATTTATATAAATACTATATTTTTTTTACTTATTTCATATGTAAATAACTATTTTATGACTTACAATGTTTTAAGTGGTGTAATAATATTCCATGAAGACAAAAAAAAGGACAAGTAAGCTAGGTATTGTTTGTTTGACTTTGACCAAAACATGACTCGTGTGCCAAGGTAAAATGTTTTAATTGGATACTCATTTTTAATAATTTAACTCGATTTTATTGAAATATAATTTTAAAAAAGTTAAAACCCATTGGTGAGTCTCTAAAACACGATTAAAGTAGAGATGGCTTGAAAATGAATCAAGCATAATTAGAGCAGCACGTGTGGGGGTTTTAGCGTTGGCTTTTGGATATATTTACGAGTTACGAGAATGGCAATCGCGTTAAGCAATATATATCTCCTTAATCTCATTTAATATTTATGGTTCGTTACGCTAAATTCTCCCAAATCCCCACTTCTTTATTAATTACTTCTTCAGAGAATGAGAATTGATGCCACTTCTTTATTAACACAAATATTATTATATTTGAAATACATGTAATTCGAAATATTGAGTCATTTGAATTTTAGAAGTAGACTTATGGTGCAGGTAAAGTAAAAAAAAAAAAACTTGGCTAGATAGGCATAGTAGTTTTTAATTAAAAGATATAATCGCATATTCAAAAAATAAATAAAAGATATAATAGTAATTGTATAAGTGATGTTTAATAATGCATTATTACAATCGATTTGTAAATATGTCATATTTATCTCAAGTAATTAAAACATTCCGTTATTCGCTATAGTAATAAAAAAGTGAAAGATATCAACCTATCACCTTATGACTTTTGATGTTTTTTTAATACAAGACAAACAAAAACCATAAGAATATTGCATGTCCTCATTTGAGACGCGAGATAGTCATAATGGTCTATAGGCCTCCTAAGTATAAGAGTCCCTCATCCGAATCGCTTGTTCTGCCATCGTATGAACAACCTTGTATGTCCCAATTTTACCAACTGGAGTCGGAATGGAGAGATGGCATCTATCGGGCCGTCAATGCTGTTCACTATAAGGTGTTGGTAGACAACCGATACTCTCGATTATGACTTTAGTGTTGGTTTTCTTTTTTAATAGACAGTAATGTTGATTTCTTGAATCGGTAATATACACATATCGATTCCCACTGGAGTCGGAATCGAGAGATGGTATCTATCAGGTCGCCAATGCCATTCACTATAAGGTGTTGGTAATCATCCGATACTCTTCTATTATGACTTTAATGTTGTTTTTCTTTTTTAATAGACAGTAATGTTGATTTTTTGAATCGATAATATACACATATAGATTCCCACTGGAGCCTGAATCGAGAGAGAGCATCTATCAAGTCGTTAATGCCGTTCACTATAAGGTGTTGATAGACAACCGATACTCTCCGATTATGACTTTAGTATTGGTTTTCTTTTTTAATAGACAGTAATATTGATTTCTTGAATCGGTAATGTACACATATTGACACATAGGGGGCTAGGGAGTGTCATTTTTGTGCTAAAAGTACGGTCCTCCGTAGGGTACGGACCTCCATGAAAGCGAGCGAGTTATGGAGAAGGTGCCATGTCCATTTCTCTTGCCAACTTTATGCCCAAATCAGTGAATATGTACAAAGATTCACACAGTATTGTACGTTTGGGATAAAGAATCCGGTCAAACGTCTGTCAGCCCAGTTTGACTCCCTTGGGCCAACCACCCAATCATTTCTTCTGCATCCCACTTTTACCATTCACTCATAAATAGAGAAAATTGTTGAAAAATTGACTTCTTTTAATGTACGGTCGAGTTAAAAATAAATATCAACCGAAAATTTAAACCGCCTTCTGGTTTTGAGTCGACGTCAAGCGAAGACAATACAGAAATTATGTTGCAACTTGTGGTGAAGGAAAAAAAAAACATGTCATAAATTATCTTGTCTCTCAATCTCATGCAAAACTTTACACAACTATAAAGTCTTCCATTAACACAAATGTTTTCTCTCATGCATAGGGCTCACTCAAATTTACGCGGCAGATGAATTCCCGATTAATACTAGTCTTGTTCTTAAGATAACATATAATAATAATAATAATAATATTGTCAATTTGTTTGTTAAATCTATCGTTGAATGCAAGTAAACGTAAATCTCATCGACAATTACAGAGTCAATGATTTCTTAATAAAACGAAAGGTCTATTATTGTTAGTGTTACTTCAATCTATGAATAGTAGGTGAATCGTCGATCGATTAAGTCACACAACAAACTAATGCCGACCACATAGGCACATATCAAAATCAACTACTATTTTGACACCAAAGGTTAATTCCTCATCCATTAATTCAATTATTTAAAGTTCAGTCGAAGACTAGTTCAATTAAGGGGGAATTCCTAAAATGTGCCCTTATGAATTGACCACGGACAGAAAACTATCCAATGAAAAAAAAACGACCTACGAGCTACATTGTGAATTGAACACGCCCAAATTCTGTTAATTTAAAAGCAAAATAACAATTTTACCCTTACACAATTCAAAAAATAACAATTTTACCATAGAAAACAAATTTAATTTTTAAAACCATATATAAAACAGAATATTAAAAATAGAAAATCATTTAAAATGAGAAAATGTTTAACCCTAATTTTCCCGTCTCCAACTCTCTCTCACGGAATTTCAACTCCATTCAAGTCTCCAACCCCAATTGAATCTCTAACTTCCATTCAATCTCCAATTGAAACACGTCTTCTTCTCTAACTCAACTCCCTTCCCATCTCCAACTGTCTTAAAACATGTCTTCTTATCCTAACGTTCCTGACGAATAGTTGGAATCGCATAAATCAAAGACGCTGGAAAGAAAGACCATATCTGGTCTAGGTCGTTGGAAATCTTGTACCATCAGCCTATCGCGTGTTGTGGCTCTTCGAGTTCGACCCAGTCACATGTCCGGACATTGGTCGAGTTTTCAAATCTCGAGCAAGTTGATTTCTCCGCCATTCGGATGAGTGTGTCGTCAGGGAATACTGGACGAAGGATCATAAGTATCGATCCAAATCGTGGAGGGGACGAGGTTGATTTTGATTTTTTAATAGATCTGATGTTAGTTTTGTTTTTGTAACGAATTTCTATTATATTTAAACGTACCTCCTCTCTTTCAATCTGGGAGCAAATTAATAGATAGAGATTTTGAATAATAATTTTTTTTCCTGCAAATCGATGATCACTGGAATTGGAGTTGCAGTTGCTTCTGCCCTGGTATAGATCTAGACTTGAAGTAGAGATATTTACCATGATTTAATCAAGAATTAAAGGATTAATATCATCATCAATCAATAGAAAAAACAACAAATCTTGAGTACTTTTATAAAATAGTTAATCTGAGAATGTTTTGAGAGTGAAGAATATAAGAAGATTTATTAATGATCACAAGAGATCAATGAACAAGAGAGAAGAACAAAATCATTTTTTAAAATTTTAATTTTAGAATATTTGAAATTTTTTGTGATTATTTATTATTCAAGGGTAAAAATGTCATTAACAATTTTTTTTTTGAGCATTCCGTCAATGTTAACGGAATATACTATCATTTCCATCCATTTTAACAGAAGATAATAGTTTTTGACCGTGTTCAATTCACAAGGTAGCTCGTATGTCGTTTTTTTTATTGGGTAGTTTTCTGTCTGTGGTCAATTAATAAGGGCACATTTTAAGAATTTCCCCTTCAATTAAATACGACTCTTACATTCTTCATTATTGGAGTACAAGATAATTACAGTTCTAAGTTTAATTCACATACTACACATTCTATTAGACTCCAAGTGTGGCAAGAGTGAGGATGTCCATGCATGTGGGAACCAAATCCGATATTTAAGGTTTGACTTGCATCTGACTAATGACTATTGTCCGAAGTAAAAGATACTTATTATAACAAAAGAGACCGAGTCAACGTGAAGCAAATATAGCTTAGAAAATACTCCACACGAGTCACGTGCCGACGCTTGCAACACACGTGATCGATTGTTTGGAATAGCAAATGCGTTAAGCAACATCCTCTGTCCTGTCTCCTTGTAATTCTCTGTTTAAGTCAGAATTGAACCTTTTTCTTTTCGAAAATCGCAATGTAATTAATTAAATAAACATGCTATTCAAAGATGTTTAGTTGTTAAGCAAAATCTATTTAAACCCCAACGTGTGGATGGACACAACATTTCTACGTTACCTACACTGTACATCTACTGACTCTCAGTTTGCTTAATTGTAAAATATGGTAACTTGGATTCTATAACATATAAACTAAACCAGATTTTATAATAAACTAAACGGATATTCTTCTACTCGAGCATGAGAAAAAATGGATAAAGATATGTGACTAAATATTTTAATTGATTTCGTGTTATCCGTAAAGATCAATCCTACAATTTTAAAAGTTTGAATATAAAAATTAACCTTATCTAACCAAATAGGTCTAAAAGTGTTTGACACAAACTCTCTAAGTTAATTTTTTTAGGGTACGTATTGCATTATAATTAAGGAACTACATGAATTGCATGAAATCGTTCAGAGATGTCCTAATCTCTCCAACTATAATATGTATAAGTATGGGCCTCTAGCATGTGTGTCGTCTTATTACCCTATCTAATGAAATAGTGGGGGTATCATACACAATATGCATGCATTATGAGATTATAAGGTCTAATGGTGATAGATTTTGTTGATGACCCTTTGACAATCTGACTTAATAATGGCCCGGTTTGTGAATAATCAACTCTAAGTTAAATTTAATAACTTGTAAATTGGAACCGTGAGTAACTGAGTTTGTTGTATCTAAGTTTTTATTCTTAAATCTTGCAAACTAAGAAAATGATCGGAAACAGGTTTGAGAGTTGTCCTTCCTGTTAAATGGCAAATGCAATTAGATTAAAAATTATCTTATTTTAATATATTTACAGAGCCGTATAGGTGACGTGTCTTGGACTCGCAAACAGGTTCAACATGGGGACAGTAAATCCCCTGTGGTCTGACGTGGCAGACACGTGGGCTATTGCCACTACAACTCAACGGATAATGCGGCCACGTGTCGAGGAGCCGTAAAATGCTCGATAGAGGTAGAAGAAAGGGAGATTCTCTATGATCTTGAGGGATACCAAATTAATCGGCCCCGGTACGATCTATTCTCGTCCACATCCCCACCGTTGATTTATCATTATGAATCGCCATCAACCTTGATACTCGCGCTCCTTCTTTCCCGACAATCCATCACCATCGACCCAGTCCTTTAACCACTATTTATGATTTATTTCATACCTTTGTTTTGTTCGATAAATGTTTCACCATTAACGGTAAAGAATTAAAACATAAATGAAATTCTGAAACAAAAATATGTGAATTCATATTTATATTAACAAGATATTACCGAGCTGTCCTTCACCTTCTCTTTCTATTCTTGGTCTCTTCCACCGTTCTCAACGATCAGGGACGGTGGTGTAATGGCTCTCTCCATTGCCGCCGCCCCTGGACC
>JAYMSU010000775.1:0-12225 GCA_036897765.1 Erodium chrysanthum | reverse complement strand
TTTTCATAAATGGTAATCAGGCGACCAGTATATTGTATTTTTTTTGTGTGAATAAGCATGTGCGACACACACGACCCTAGAATATACGGCAATTTAATTTATTTATCAGAAAGAAATATAATAATAGTAGAATATAAGGCATGGCAGACCGCAGCGATCGTAGTAGCATCGTCCTCCCCAGCTCGCCTCTGCGCAATACATTGTGCCCATATACGTCCGATTCAACCCTACCCAGATCCAATCTCTTTCTTCTTCTAACCCAGATCGTCGACCAATATGGGTACCGGAAATTCTAAATTGATCTTCACGTGAATTGATTTTAATTTGGTTGAGTTTGTCGTTTTTGGTCGATTTCAGCCGGTGAAAACCCTTTCAATAACATTCTGAGGACTCTGGAGAAGCCTGGTGGAGCTGAATTCGGGAAGTACTACAGTTTGCCTGCTCTCAATGATCCCAGAATCGGTACAGTATTGTAGCGATTATCTTTCGAACACTTCTGTTTGGTTGGCTGGAAAGTGATGGAAATTGACAAGTTTGAATTCTGTGTTTTTAAATTTTTACGCTGTTTTTTTTTTTGCACCGAAGTGGGAATATCCGATGAAGTGTTGTATTGGACAAAAGAAGGAAAAAATCTATTCTATTTGACATATTCTTGGCAACCAAACAGAGCATTATTGATTTGGATATCCAGTGGATTGATTTGATGTGGTGCTTGTGCATGTATTTCAGATAAGCTGCCTTACTCTATCAGGATCCTACTTGAATCAGCTATTCGTAACTGTGATGAGTTCCAAGTTAAGGCCAAAGATGTTGAGAAGATCATTGATTGGGAAATTTCCTCCCCCAAGATGGTTGAGATACCTTTCAAACCAGCCAGAGTACTTCTTCAGGTGAAGTGCTTTTTAGCTTTCAAGCTGGGAGTGGGAGGGCAATGAGAACCTGTATGGTGATTGGTGGTGTTCTTACATTTACAATGTTGTTATTCCACTACAGGATTTTACTGGGGTACCAGCTGTTGTTGATCTTGCTTGCATGCGTGATGCCATGAATCAGCTTGGTGGTGATTCTAATAAAATTAACCCATTGGTAAGTATGGTTGAAATTGTTTGACATGTAACCTTCAGTTGCATTAACTATTTCTTGGGCACTATATAGGAAAGTTTCCTTAGAGAGATGTATCTTCATATTGCAAATTTTCATGTGTGAATTAATATTTCATTTCTCTGGCATTTGCAGGTTCCAGTTGATCTTGTAATCGATCACTCAGTTCAAGTCGATGTGGCAAGGTCAGAAAATGCTGTGCAGGCAAACATGGAACATGAGTTCAGGAGAAACAAAGAAAGATTTGCTTTTCTCAAATGGGGGTCAAATGCATTTGATAACATGCTTGTTGTTCCTCCTGGATCTGGCATAGTCCACCAGGTCAATCAACAGTTCTTGTTCTTCTAACTAGCCATTCAGTCCAGTAGATACAAGTGTTCACTTGTAAATTGAACTTGGCTATTTGTGAAACCATATTTGCTTTGTTGTTACTGAAATTTATGCTTTTTTCGCATAAGTGTATTAAGAAGTTTCGTGATATGATCTCCAGGTCAATCTAGAATACTTGGGCCGAGTTGTGTTCAATACTAATGGCATGATTTACCCTGATAGTGTTGTTGGAACCGATTCACACACAACTATGATAGATGGATTGGGTGTTGCTGGCTGGGGAGTTGGCGGAATAGAAGCAGAAGCTGCTATGCTTGGCCAGGTAAATTTTTGCCTGTCAACTCTGTTCTACTTCTTGGAACTAGATAATGGTATTCTTGGATAATTCTTTTATGGAAATAAAAGTGTTAAATCGTGTGAACACAAATTGTATATTTCTACCTATCTAGTGTCATAATTGGGTGGTAATACAATGCTTACTCTTTCTTACTTCGGATGCAGCCAATGAGCATGGTCTTGCCTGGTGTGGTTGGCTTTAAATTATTGGGAAAACTCAGAGATGGTGTGACAGCAACTGATTTGGTTTTGACAGTAACTCAAATGCTGAGAAGCCATGGAGTTGTTGGCAAGTTTGTGGAATTTTATGGTAAATTTTATCAAACCTTTGTTGTTATGTTCATATTAGTCACTCTAATATTTTCAGCATAACTTGCTGATTTATCATATATAAATGTTGACCTTACACTTCTATGCAGGGGAAGGCATGAGTGAACTTTCATTGGCAGATCGTGCCACTATTGCCAATATGTCTCCTGAGTATGGTGCAACTATGGGATTCTTCCCTGTGGATCACGTCACTTTGCAATATCTAAAACTTACTGGAAGGAGTGATGACACTGTGAGGGACCTTTAAGATATTCTCCTTTATTTTAGCCATTTCCATCCATCGTTACTGCTGACCTGTATATTTTCATGTAGATTTCCATGATAGAATCCTACTTACGAGCTAATAAAATGTTTGTGGACTACAGTGAGGTAGTTCATGTGCACCCTATTGATTGTTTTTCAACAGTAAGTTTTCATTATGATTTGGCAGACTGATTAACTTTCATCTAAACAGCCCCAGACTGAGAAAGTGTACTCCTCCTCTCTGGAACTAAATCTCCAGGATGTGGAACCCTGTATGTCAGGGCCAAAGAGGTACATTTACTAGATATGTTCTTATTCCTGTGTGAATGCTTGAAGTTCAATTTGGGCAGTTCAAATGTTTCATATTGCGCCTCTTACAATAAGATATTCTGCAGGCCACATGACAGAGTTCCTTTGAAACAAATGAAGGCAGATTGGCATGCTTGTTTAGATAACAAAGTTGGGTTTAAGGTAAGAAATCTTTGTGAACTTGTAAAAGTTGGAGTCCATGATTCCAATAGAGTATTGCTTTCAGTTTAGTTTGGTCATTTTAGAATGGGTGTCGTTATGGTTCCTTACTACTTGTATGTGTATTTTAATTCCGTGATATTACAGGGTTTCGCTATAGCAAAGGAAGCTCAGGCCAAAGCTGCAGATTTTACATTTAATGGGACCCCAGCGCAGCTTAGGCATGGAGATGTTGTTATAGCTGCTATCACTAGTTGCACAAATACTTCAAATCCCAGTGTAATGCTTGGGGCTGCTTTGGTTGCAAAGAAAGCTTGTGATTTAGGATTAGAGGTTTGTCTCTTCTTTTATTTTCAATTTCTCGGCAACTGATACAATGAGAATAGCTAATAGATGCACAATATTGTTGGCAACATCAGATCTAGAGTCTCTAGATGCGTAATTATGTTACAACAATATTTTGAAGAGGTAAAAAAAGCCTACAGCCACTTCATTGTTTTGAGCTGCTGGTGAGGTGATTTTTGCATGTATAAAGCATAGCTTTAGAGAATGAATGCAAAAGTTTTAAAGCAGGGTTGGCCTAGTGGTCAAGTGAGCACTCACCTCTTAATAGACCAGATGTTCAAATTTTCTAGTGGTACCTGCTTGAGGGACAGATGGGGGTTAGGGGAAGGGGAGAGTTATTCTACTCCTATATAAATATAAATAGGCACTCTTAATAAATAAATGAATATTTACTTTTGTGGAGAGAATCCCTTGGCTGCAGTTTCATGGTAAATTATTGTTTCTATGCCTTTTCATAAATCAATCATTTTTAAACAGAAAAATATAAAGCTACTATTCCAGTTTACAGCATTGTTATGATGTTATATTGTGTGGAGCTTTAAATGGAAGCTTGTAAGACAATTCTTTGAGTAGGATGGTTATCAAAGACCAAACTCTTGAACACTTAATTTTTATCATTTTCATTGTATAAATTGATACTTATAGCTTGTCATTCATCTTTCATTAGGTGAAGCCATGGATCAAGACAAGTCTTGCTCCTGGTTCTGGGGTTGTAACCAAATACTTGCAAAAGAGGTACTCACCAAGAACTTACAATTTTAGTTTTTGTTTATGTAATATTGGTTCTTTTCAGTTATAAATTGCCAAGTCATGTGTTGCTTATGCAGTGGCTTGCAGACGTATTTGAATCAGCTAGGGTTTAATATTGTTGGGTATGGATGCACCACTTGCATTGGTAATTCAGGAGATATTGATGAAGCTGTGGCATCAGCTATCACTGAAAGTGGTTAGTTTCTTCTGATGGTTAGGGGGGTTCTTTTCATTAGAAATTTCATTGCTGAGATTTTTTTTTGTTTTACAAACATCTCCAGATATAGTGGCTGCAGCTGTATTGTCTGGGAACAGGAATTTTGAGGGTCGTGTTCATCCTTTGACCAGGGCAAATTATCTTGCCTCTCCTCCCCTTGTGGTTGCCTATGCTCTTGCTGGCACGGTACACAATTTGAAAATCTGTACAATCAATGCATTTGCAATGCTTATATCACAATCCACTTGATATTATACATATATGCATTCACTGTGTTTCTGTTAAGCTGTTAATGTCATCATGGGATGATCATACAGGTGAACATCGATTTTGAAACAGAACCCATTGGGTTGGGAAAAGATGGAAAGGAGATATTCTTTAGAGACATTTGGCCATCAAATGAAGAAGTAGCAAATGTAAACCACCAAACTTTTAAGTGATGAGAATATTAATTATTTTTATTGATACTTGTTTCTCAAACTGTTGATAGGCTGTGCAATCAAGTGTGCTGCCTGATATGTTCAAGGCTACATATGAAGCAATCACCAAAGGAAACCCCATGTGGAATGAATTATCTGTAGCTTCTAGTACTCTCTATTCCTGGGACACCACATCGACCTATATACATGAACCACCTTACTTTAAAAGCATGATCATGTCTCCTCCAGGGCCACATGGAGTAAAGGATGCTTACTGCCTACTGAACTTTGGAGACAGTATTACGACTGATCACATATCACCAGCAGGTAGCATCCACAAAGACAGTCCTGCTGCCAAGTACCTTATGGAACGAGGGGTTGATAGAAGAGACTTCAATTCTTATGGAAGTCGCCGTGGGAATGATGAGGTGATGGCAAGGGGTACCTTTGCCAATATCCGCATAGTGAACAAACTATTGAAGGGAGAGGTTGGGCCTAAAACAATTCATATTCCCAGTGGAGAGAAACTATCCGTGTTCGATGCTGCCATGGTATTTCTTCTAAGCTAATAAAAATGCTTATGAATTTGTAACATCTTTCCTGTTTGCTTGAGTTGAAACTATGTTCTCTCTATTTATAAATGCGTTTTGATCAGAGGTACAAAGACGAAGGGCTTGATACCATCATTTTGGCTGGTGCTGAGTATGGGAGTGGAAGTTCTCGTGATTGGGCCGCAAAGGGTCCCAAGTTATTGGTACAGACTTTTTATGATATCTTAGTTTATTTATGTTTTCATCTAAGCTATTTGTATTTACAGACTTTTTAAATCATAATTGGTTGGTGTCAGGGTGTGAAAGCTGTGATAGCGAAGAGCTTTGAGCGGATTCACCGCAGTAATCTGGTAGGCATGGGTATCATTCCACTGTGTTTCAAGGCTGGGGAGGATGCGGAGACTCTTGGACTGACTGGACATGAACGTATCAGCATCGACCTTCCAAGCAATGTGAGTGAAATAAGACCTGGTCAAGATGTCACAGTGGCGACAGACAGTGGCAAGACATTCACATGTACAGTAAGATTTGATACAGAGGTAAAGCAACTAAACTACTTACTTAGTCGTCTATTTTCAAACTAACTTGTGATGGTCATTTTGAACTAAGCAAGCTCCGCTTTTAAGTGCAGGTGGAATTGGCTTATTTTGACCATGGAGGCATTCTGCAATATGTCATCAGAAACTTGATCAATGCGAAACATTGATCATTTTACACAACAGATTTTCTATATTCTTTCCTATCCTTTTTTTTCTTGTTCTAATAATCACATGTATTGAGGAACATGAGATAACTTCCATCCCGGAGAATAAAAGAGTGGTAACTAGTATGGAAAAACTTGAATGGCAATGGGTTTTTCAAGGTTGTGTTTACTGTAATTGCAGTGTCTCGAGTATCTTCACAAGTTACATTACATTTTCCCTAACTTGGATTTGGCTACGCTCTCATGTTCCATGTACATGCAATTATATATGTTCTACTTGGTTATGTCAATTTTTATATCCCAATGGCCACGTTGGCTTAACATTCAGAGGAGGAGTTCATCCACTGGTTGGATATTTGCTATGTCTTGTGGACGGAGAGTACTCGACTTCGTTATGGAGGGACACGTAGGGACCCGGCTCGACTTATCCTGGACGTCTAGGGATGGTTTGAGGATTTGACTTTCCAGAACGCTCCGCCTGTAGATGTGGGGGGACCTGTGACAAATGAGCTACCAGAGGTAGTGTGGCTTCCGCCTCCCATGGAGACTTTGAAGCTTATTGTCAATGCCGGAATTTATAACAATGGCATTGGGTTGGGAGCAATTATCCGGGATCATAGGGGTTCTTTGATTCTAGCATGCGTTGTATTCTTGGAGGGGAGCTTTGATCCCTTTACGGTTGAGTGCTACGCACACTCCGTGAGGGACTAAAGCTCTACATAAGACGGAGGGCATACAATAGCCTTAGTTTTTTTTATGGCTGGGAGGCTCTTATAACCCACTATGACTGGCTCGCGTCCTAACAGGACATACACGAGGCTTAGTTTTTCTATTTATCTTGTATTATAGAAACTTGATTAGAGAAGAGATCATGCAGACTAGACTATGAATGCAGAAGGTATTATTAGACTATAACCGACTAAGCTTAGGCTGCTAATGGATTGATTGGTGCATAAAAACGATGAACGTTGTTGTTAAGAAAATACAAGTATTCACTACACTAACCAAAGAAGACAAAATATCATGGAATCATGGGTTGTAAAGCCAGATGCAATGGCTATATATGTTGACTAACATAACCTACAGTGTTCAATAATTATTAAAAAAAAATACCCTAATCTAATAGACATGAAATCATCATTACTAAAAAATTCCATACAAAAAGTTTATTAGAGTATTTTTCTGCTATAGTTTTCCATTAAAACAGCAAACAGAGCTGGAGTGGTACATACAAAATCACATACATATGAAAGAGAAGTATGAAATATCCATTGAATAGTCTCTTCAGGTTTGGGGAAGACAAATACAATCATCATATATCTAAGGATTAAAGGAAAAGACAAAATTCCAAACTTTATTGTCACTGATGGTGCTAGCATGTAGGGCCTCCGACGAAAAGTGCAAGTTAGATCAGACCAAAACCTAAAGCATGGCAAGGGCAAGTTATGTATCCCATGAAGCTCGACAACAGTAAGTCAAGCTCTTTGAGACTTCTTCAAAGTACAACTGTGCAACCATGTCAATACTCCCAACACTTGTGTAACCTGCCAAAAGCATAAAGATCACTTCAACAATGGAACATGATGATTGTATAGATGAAGGAAATCCCCAAAAACTACCCTGTATTACATGTGTTTTGCAGCTACAACCCATAGACCACCTTAACGTTGAACTTTTTTTGCATCCCGTTATAACTCCACCAAATTTGGGCATGAATTGTCCAAACACCCCTGACGATTTTGCAAAAACTACCCCCATACTATCCGAGCTTTGAAAAAACTACCCCCATTTGCAAAACCTAACGGTTAGTAAATGCAAAACAGCGGTAAATTTGACGGAGTTATAACGGATGCAAAAAAAACAGAATGTTCATTGTTAGTTTGTGCAAACAAAGGTGGTCTACGTTTTGTAGCAGCAAAAAGGGTCAGTAGGTAACATATGTGGCTTAATTGTTTAGGCAGTGGAAGATCTGTTAGTGTTTCAAGGATTTCCTTTATTTCCCCATTACACCTTTAGCATCAGGTTATACCCTTACCAACTTGCACTAAGAAAGAACACTCAGAAAGTCAGAAGGTCTTTGGTACCTTGTCTGTTTCTAGTAATAGCACTCTAAATCTATTTCAAAATGGTCCAAACATTATAGTGTTCACAAAAGACTTGGTATTTTGAATTTGTACTGCTGGATTTCAACCATATCCTAAACATAGTTTTTTTTGGCCCGGCATATCCTGAGCCGACAGTTGCTCTGGCCATGATAGGCGAACAATAACACTTAGCAAAACTATATGGGCAACTATATAAACTACAAATAATTGTGATAATCAATGGTGAGGAAACTGAATTCAAGCGTGCATAATTACTATTGCATTCTGGGATTCCAAAATTACCTCTTAGAGAATATCAAATCATGTACTCACTAACACGCAACCACTTTGTAGATGACCATTTGTTCCCTTTAATAATAGGGCAACCACCTAGAGTAACATAGAAGAAAGATGTAATTGGTAAATCACTTCAAAACAGAACTGCAAAATAATTTAGTATAATGTGTTACCAATTAGGATATTTCGACAACTAACTAACAAGAAATGTATTCACATATAACATTAACTTGTTTCAGTGGGCCTTGCAAAGAAGTAACATGTAACTCTTACTAACCATGCAAGCTTGAAGGATCTAAACTGGCATCAGGATGCATGCTCCAGAAAAGCAATGCATCCCCCATCTGTGGCTTAACAGATAGGCCCTTTTTTCCACATTCAGATAGCTCATTCCACCAAGGGACAGCGCTGATGTTTCCTTTAGCAGAAGGAAACACTGTCTCTCCCCCTTCTTCAACATCTGAACTGTACCAATGCCAAGACGAAAATATAATGAAGGTGTAGGATGAAGAAAATGCAAGACTAGAACATTCAAGAGGTAGGTAGGCAAGTCATGTCACATACAGGTACATGAGTACAGTAGCTATACGTTGTCCACCATTTTTTGTATTGTACTCATCCTGGAAGTAGTCATAATGAGGCTCGTACTTCTGTCCAACTTCATAGTGGAGCACTTGAAGTCCTTCCCCATGTTCTGTATATTTGTAGATTGGCATAAACAATAGGCATCGATTCTATGGTAAATAATTACCATTGCCAGCAATAAATAGCCAAAAACAAAAAGGGAAATACTAAAAAAGAGATAACCATCATCAGAAGTGTTGCAGCACCAATTATCATGAGAAATTCCCCGCCACAAAGTGAACACACATACGAATATCCTAGAGATGTGTTTGGTTGGGAAAAAAGAGGGCCAAATGAAAAAACAAACAAAAATAATGAAAGACCTTGCATCGTATCATATCAGAAACACAAGTTCTGTCC
Organism: Erodium chrysanthum; assembly: GCA_036897765.1. Lineage (NCBI taxonomy): Eukaryota > Viridiplantae > Streptophyta > Magnoliopsida > Geraniales > Geraniaceae > Erodium > Erodium chrysanthum. The sequence continues at coordinate 3,067 of JAYMSU010000775.1, read as the reverse complement.
AACAGGAGCTTTTTGCTAAAAAAATATATACTAGCTTATGACACCATTTCTCATTCATATCAAATCCACAGCCCATCTGGTGTGCTATAATGTGTACGTAGGAGTGATAAAAGGCTCATCATTCCTGTTGGCAACTCTTGATTAGAAGAAAACAAAAGATATTTATTTCACTCTTTTTGTAAGTTATAAACTGTGTCCTTAAATCAAAGTGCAGGAAACGGCCAGGAATATTATACTGCTAAAGACTATCATAATCCACTACCTGTGACACCTAAATCGTGCATATCATTGTAACCAATGCCCATAAACTCCTACCTAGTGCTATCCAACAGACTAAATAAGACAAGTTCAACCTATCACTTCTACATGCTGAATCAAACAAGCAAGTATCGCAAGTTCGAAAATCCTAAATATTAGCATGCGAACCAATCATTAAGTTTTATGAGCGCTTTTCAGAATATATTTAATGTGCCCAAGTGGCCAAAGGAAACAGAAATTCATAGTAAAGCTTTAGCAAAAGCTTCAAGATTTCCCATGAAACCTTTAGAAAGAGAAAAAAAATGAGGTCGCGAAGAAGATGAGTATTAAAAAATATAGTGTACATCAGAAGGAGCTCAAAAGCACAAATTGTAGATGTAGCAGAATGACAAAGAAACCCTCAAAATGCATACCTACGGGTATGAATGTGAAATCAGCAATCCTTTTCTCAATGCTCCTGACGATTTTATCACGTCCTCTAGCCAAAAATGTTCCAGAACTTGTGCGTACCCTGTATACGAAAGAGGTCCTATATGTGAATAAAAGTTGGGAAAGAATGAAAAGTTCATAACCCGATAACATGGGAAATGGATGATAATAATGCACACCTGCTATCTTTACTCTTTCCCGTTTCACTATCAACAACTGTTGACTTCTGCATATGAGGCTTGGCAAGATTAATCAGGTAATCGCATTCATCTTTGCTCTGCCGGAAAAAAATGTTTTTGAATTAATTATACAAGGACTTAGTTAAATCAAACTTAAGGCAACAAAATAAACAGAAATTATAAAATAAATAAACAAATAGTGGCTCCGTATATTAAGGAAAATATCAATTAGTTTGAGAAAAAGAACTCGTGAAAGCATTTTCTGGTCACGGCCTCTAGTCCTCAATAGATGACAAAGGTGTCCAATGACAGTCAAGGGTAAAGTTCTGTTTCCCTTTTTCTCTTCCAGTATGTTCTTCATTCTTCCTTCTCTGACTTCATGTGCATCTCAGAGTTGAGTCATTTACTTCAGTGCTATGTTCAATGCTCTAATCATTAGTTCATTTCATTTTTGACTTTGTTTATAAATGATTATGCTAATGTGCAAAAGGTTCCGAGTTACATTGGAAATGTGCACTTCTTGTGGAGTTTTTGACAAGTTATCATTTGCATACCTTATACATGTAGTTGTCCATCTATACCACAAGTTTTGATATCATACAGTTACTGATATTTGAGACAACTTTTGTGGTTTCAAATTTGAACTCATGGTTGATTCTATCGACAATTTTCAAGACCGGCAGAGTTAGATAGGACCCTGGTTTGAAAAACACTGAGTAACAAAACTTTATAAATTTGACAGTGGAAGGCCAGTACTTGAAGACCAGGGGAGGACCTACACTGTGCCACAGGGTGTTAACTGACACCCCGATTTTGTTTTAACAAAAGGATCTTCGGGTATATTTAGTTCCAAGTGTATATTACCACTTCTTTGACACACCAAAAAATATTAAGCCTCTTCCCCTTTTGACACTCTAAAAGTTCTTATTTTATTGGCCCCATATATTTCAATAAAATGGGTCCAGCTGTGTTGAAGACATTCCTACATGTAAACACTAAAATTCATTAGAGCCAAAATTTCAACCAACGGGATGCAAAACTGGTACAACTTGATCACTCCATTTCTAGCAGGGCTAAATCGAATAATTCCACATATCATATTACAACTGTAGGATTTTCCATTCTGGTTAATCTGTAAATCAGGAACCTCAACATTTCTAATTTTACTATTAACATCACTGGTTTTCGTCCAGAAAGTGATCAAACAGATGCATAGAAAATATATATATTATGAGAAGTTTGAGATTTATTATGAGAAGTACTCAAACTTCTCATAACAAACATAACCCAACTAAAGATCTAGCAAAAAGACGAAAGTTAGAAACTTTCTAATATCAGCCACATTCCAATTGCAGTCCATTTCATGAATTCTCATGAAATGCATGCACTAATTGTTGAATTGATGCTAAGCAAAACGAAACAGTGAATTAAAGCAAAAAATATTGAATTGAAACAGATGATAACAAAATCAAACTAGAAATCAACAGAGACTCACCAAAAAATTGTGATAGATATAAGCTCTGGGCTCCCAGGAGATGACTTCCACCCATTTCTCCCCAACTCCTTCATCCCCAACAGTGCTGCAACATGAAAACCCCAATCAAACCAAAGAATTAACAGATCATGAGATAAACCCGAGAAATAAGAAAAGAGCACACACCCGTCCACAGTCTGGTGAAGGATGGAGCTGAGATCGTTGGGCTTGGGAGAATCGCCGGAGTTGCTGGGGGTGGAGAGGATGCCGAGGCCGAGAAGAATGAGGATGACGAAAGTGAACATGATGAGCATGGAGAGGACGAGCGTGGTGGAGGAGGTCTTCCGAGCAGGGAGGCGGTAATGCCTGGGCTTGGCCATTGATGAGATCTGGGAAGCCCTAGAGCAGAAGCGGATCTGGATGAGCCGAGTCGGTGCAGAGTGCAGAGGAAGAGGGAGATAGAGAGTCGGGAGCACGCGCTTGCTTTGAATTGTCAAAGGATGTATTTAATTGGGTCAGCCTCAGCCTCTCAGCCCTGACTGTGTCAAGTCTCTGCGTTTGTATGATAGATACGAATACGATCAACTTCAAGTGGAGTGCCTGAAAATGGAGAAAACGTGGGATAATTGACCATCTAATCTTATATGGGTGGTTTATTTACAAAATAATCTCCACCTTTTCAAACCTTTTTAAAAACGAGTCAAAAAGACTAATTTACCCTTCAAAA
>JAYMSU010000774.1:0-12226 GCA_036897765.1 Erodium chrysanthum | reverse complement strand
AATTGAACCAGTGTAAGCAGTAAATTGATTATTGTTCAATACAGATTGTGCCAGCATCTGCCATCCCAGATGGATGGATGGGATTGGACATTGGGCCAGATTCAGTCAAGACATTTAACGATGCCCTGGATACCACCAAAACCGTTATCTGGAACGGGCCTATGGGAGTGTTCGAGTTTGAGAAGTTTGCTGTTGGAACAGAGGTACGCTATAATTTCTCTGTTGATGGATTGCACTAAATTTATTCCTGATTATGGTTAAACTAAACTCACTTCTGCTTGTTTTTGTAGTCCATTGCAAAGAAGCTTGCTGATCTTAGTGGCAAGGGAGTGACAACAATCATCGGAGGTGGAGACTCAGTTGCTGCAGTGGAGAAGGTTGGAGTCGCTTCAGTGATGAGCCACATATCAACTGGAGGCGGTGCCAGTTTGGAGTTGCTGGAAGGCAAAGAGCTTCCCGGTGTCCTTGCTCTCAATGAAGCATAACTTGTACCTTAATACCATTTTTTTTCTGCATCTCCTATGTTGATGTTCTTAGCTGGGTTTGCTAACGGGAAAAAACAAGATGTTGTAGGAAGATGAGTTCTTATTTGTATATGTTCATTGCTGCAAAAAAAAAAACTTGGAACAAACAAGCAGAGCCATTCTGTTCAGCTTCTTTAATAAAAATGATTTCTTTGTTGTCAATTGATCTCCAGACCCCTTATGCTTCTGAGTTTTTTCAGTTTGGTTGAGAGTTCTCATGAAGATTACCATTTATGTCCTCCACCAAAGATCACAGGCTCAAAATTCACATTTTTCAACTACCCTAAGCCACATAAACGAGAGGTTGATGGAGATGGGTCAATCTTGAAAGGTGGGGTATAGGCCACGGCCCATAGAATAGCCCTCGCCCAAGACAAAGTTGTGAACGGTAGGCCCATTTTGGATCGTAGCGAGATCCGCATCATGCGCTTTCTCACCTTTATGTTCTTCCATTTGTGTCTCTTAAACCATTTATTTCCTGTGTCCCAAACCGAAACCACCGCCGAAGAAAAATCCAGTCTTGTAAGCTCCGCTGAGCTCGTTGCTGAATCTGTATTTATATCTGTATCTATGTAGATTATGTGACTTTTTTGTGTTTTGATTTTGTGTGAAGGTGCTGCGATGGCTACAAAGAGGAGTGTTGGGACCCTGAAGGAGGCTGAGTTGAAGGGGAAGAGGGTGTTCGTGAGGGTCGATCTTAATGTGCCTTTGGACGAGAGCTGCAAGATCACCGATGATACCAGGGTTCGAGCTGCTGTGCCCACTATCAAGTACTTGATGGGTCATGGTGCTAAGGTCATCCTCACCAGCCATTTGGTACGTTGAGATCAGGATCATACTATTTTTGGGTTTTTTTCGTTGATTTAGCTGATGGGTAACTGGTTTTTCATGATATTGTTTCTGGGTTTGGCTTGATTTTGAAGATTAATGTGAAATGTGAAATGTGATGCTGCATGCTGATTTTTCAATTATTAGTGCTTCTTTTTTCGTTTTTGCTTTTTGGAAAATTATGTTGATTTGTTTTTCCTTTTTTATGTTTCTCATTGTTTTGTTTGATGAGTATGGATGTGTAGATTCACATTTGCTTTGTTGTTGTGTTTGGAAAATTGGATTTGTGGATGTTCTTTGGGTTGATTGTTTGAGATCAATTGAATTTCTATTTATGATGTATATGCTTGTTCATATATGGAAATAATATTTCGCATTTATGAGACCAATGTCATTGACATTAAATAGATGTGTAGCTTGTGCTAATCACTATTTTTATCATATACAATGAGACAATGCAAAAAATGTAGTTTTCGAAGATTGCAACCTACTTTTGATATCCCTTACTTCTTCTAATGCATCTGGTTTTCTCAACAAACACAATCTAATTGATGGATGGTGTAACCCTAGAATGTTGATCATTTGCTTTGCATTTGTGTTACGCTCATGTATGGTTTTCGGTATCATTTGTTTAACACATTGACTCACGAAACAATGGATTTTCAGGGACGCCCAAAAGGTGTCACACCTAAGTACAGCTTGAAACCTCTTGTGCCAAGGCTGTCTGAACTACTCGGAGTAGAGGTTTGTCCCTACCTTTTTACTTAACCTTACCGGTTAGGTGAATATGAGCTGTGTCCTTATTCACTTCTGTATACATGCTCCTTCAATAGGTTAAGATGGCAAATGACTGCATTGGTGATGAAGTGGAGAAAATGGTAGCAGCAATCCCAGAAGGAGGTGTCCTACTTCTCGAAAATGTCATGTTCTCCAAGGAGGAATAGAAGAACGACCCAGACTTCGCAAAGAAGCTGGCTTCTCTAGCTGATGTGTATGTCAATGATGCATTTGGTACAGCTCACAGAGCTCATGCCTCAACCGAAGGAGTGGCCAAGTACTTGAAGCCTTCTGTAGCCGGTTTCCTTATGCAGAAGGAACTCGATTATCTTGTTGGAGCTGTTTCAAACCCCAAGAGGCCATTTGCTGCCATTGTTGGTGGCTCAAAGGTATCATCCAAGATTGGGGTCATAGAGTCCCTCTTGGAGAAGGTCAACGTCCTCTTGTTGGGTGGAGGCATGATCTATACTTTCTACAAGGCACAAGGCCACTCTGTTGGATCTTCCCTTGTGGAGGCCGACAAGCTTGACCTCGCCACCTCCCTCATGGAGAAGGCCAAGACCAAAGGAGTGTCTCTATTGCTACCTACTGATGTTGTCATTGCTGATAAGTTTGCTGCTGATGCTAACAGCAAGACTGTTCCAGCAACAAGTATCCCAGATGGGTGGATGGGATTGGATATTGGACCCGACTCCATCAAAACTTTCAGCGAGTCTTTGGATACTACACAGACTGTAATTTGGAACGGGCCTATGGGCGTGTTTGAGTTTGAGAAGTTTGCAGCAGGAACTGATGTAATATAATGAAGCCACATTTACAACCTTTCAATTATGGTTTCACTTTCAGCCATTGTTAACAGAGGTTAGGTCTGATTTGCAGGCAATAGCTAAGAAGCTGGCTGAGCTGAGTGGGAAGGGAGTGACTACTATCATTGGAGGAGGGGACTCGGTTGCAGCCGTGGAGAAGGCGGGGCTTGCAGAGAAGATGAGCCATATCTCCACCGGAGGTGGCGCTAGCTTGGAGCTTCTCGAGGGGAAGCCACTCCCCGGAGTGCTTGCCCTTAATGATGCATGACCGTTTTTTGTTCGGGGTTCCCTGTAGTACTATGTTGGCCTTGTTTACTGAACTGAACTGGCTTAGGATGGATTTGAATAAAGTTTTGATACAATACTCAATTATGCAATGAAATGAGTTTATCTTACTATCATTCTGAAGCAAAATTGGACACAAATTTCAAGGAAAATAAAGGTTAAACTGGACAGCAATTTCATTTCAGTATAGAATCCATGAAAATTGAAAGTTGGGGGGTTCTGGTTTTTGATTATTTTTCTCACATTAGATTAAAAATTCCAAGAGAAATAGAAATAGAAGTTCTAAAGGTTTCATGACTTTTCGGATCCTTGCTTGGATATGGAAACTTAAGAAGCTTCAACTGGAGCATTGGCTTCAACTGGTGCATCAGGATGTCCTCCCCATTCGGTCCATGACCCATCATAGACTGGAACATCAGTCTTCCCGAGTCTATGAAGACCCTGAAAGATACAAAAGCACGGTAAAATACCAATCAAACTCTTACTCTACAGAGCATGAATGTTCCTTGATTGTTCAGCAAAACAAGTTTGAGGGCATGAATGTCCAAGGTATAGCTGCAATATTTTATAGAAAAAGAAGCATACCAAGGCAATAATGCACGCAGTTACCCCAGTGCCACATGAAGCTACAACAGGACTGTCCACAGAGACTTCTGCTCAAGAACAAGTGATCAAGACATTAGTCAAAAAATGTGCACGCAATGTGACGGTGGCACATTCAACCCATAGATGTGGATATGGCAAATGAGATGAGAAAATACCCTAACCTGCTTCATCAAATTTTTTCTTAAGTTCATCTGGTGGAAGGAGTGTCTGTGAACTATCCAACATCTGCAAAAGAAAACCATACACCTTCATCAGCGAATTATCAGACTTAATGATTCTCCATTTCATTAGAATATTTTAAGATTAGTCTTAATAAAATACATGGATACACATATGTGAAGTATGTGACGATAAAAGCAGTGTTTATGTAAAGTATTATACAAGTAGTTGACCCTTTTACCTGGGGAAAAGGAATGCACTTGCTGCCTGGTACATGACCACTTCTAATTCCCTTTCTTGGTTCTGCTGCAGCACCATCAAACCTGCAATATTATGTGGGACCTTAGTTAATTATTCTGCTGCCCAGGAGCTCATCTAGTTTATCTCCATGCACAAATGATACAATCACGATCTAAACTTTAAACGTAAGAACAAGACCCTGTATCTTCCTTTGTATAAATCTCAACTCAACGAGGAAAGTGAGTAAGTTTCAGCAGTGCTATTTATGTGGCACTTGCATCTGAATAAAATAGATAGAGTTCTACTCTGACAAGTTTCTTATTTTGTGATTAGGATCATACAAATTGTCTTCACAGTTAACACCAGTTACATGAATACGGTTTAAAGTTCAAGCTCCAATGATATAATTCCATATCTGACTATTTCTCAGAATTCATTTCCTTAGCATTGCTACTGATCTCGAGTTATAAAAACTCGCCTAAAATTGGCTCAAGTAATATTTGCCTTATTGCCTTATGCATGTTCCCCAATTTCAGTCTATCTTGTTGGGAAAATATTCAACATGATACAAAACACATGGTACTAGCTTGTGAACTGATAATATTTATCTGAAAAACATATATCAACATGTTCCCTTTCACTTTGAAATGACGAATCAATGCTTAATAGCCCATAAGACAAATGACTTGCAATGGTTCTGAACTCTAAAGTATAGTTGTACCTTTGGACGCTAAAAATGTAGTAGAATTTCCATGCAAACAACATTAAGTTTTTGATATATAACTACCAATTGCATTAAATTATAGGATAAGGATATACCTGGGCCTTGACCGAGCATCTATTTGTTGGTGGGTCTTTTCCTCTATGTTTTTCCTAACCTGAAACATATGATCATAATTTAAATATGGTGAGCACTGAGCGCTGATTCATATAATATTTGAATGGACACCTATGTTTATCTAGAGAACTTCACCCAATCAGAAGCATATCACAAAATTAGCTTCTCTACTGACCTATCTATATGTGCATAGACCGATAAAACCATGATTTTAAATTATTACACCAAAAAGAAGACCAACCTGTTCAAGTGTCCATACGAGATGTGGCCTATACGTTGTCTGAAATGTGACTGGCCCAACCTGGAATCGCATCATATTTTTACAAAAGTAAATTTAAATGATATAAACTATGCTTCCATCACCAATGTTAAAATGAAACCATGAAGCAAAGTTGACAACTCTTAGACTTACTGCCTGTCCTTGATATACTTTTGCTATAGCCTCACTGGCAGCACTAGCTTTCAAAATAGCATCACTTGAAGCGCTAGATTCAACATCATATCCCGATGCACGCCATCTTGGCAATCCCCCATCCAATACCCAGACTCTGTCGTGCCCAAATACTCTTAACATCCTTTTCATTTCATCAGCAAAACAAAGAGCATCAGTCACACTGTACAGTCAAAATTATATCAAATCAAATTCATTTTATTATTCAACTCTGCAACCCACCACCAAACTCGGGCTGCACTGAAAAGTCCCTTGCCATCATAAACAACTACCCCATCTTTGTTCTCAATGCCAAGGGCAGACACTGCTGCAGCAAAGGCTTCCTCTTTGGGCAGCATGTGTGGCAACTGATACAAATCATCAACAAATATACCATTTTCAAAATCACACATGAATATGGAAGAGTGATCTATATGGAGTGCATTTACTACAAATATAATCTCTAAAACATGATGCAACAGTTTCAATGAGATCTGAGAAGACAACAAGAGTTCATCAGATGATGATACGAACATAATGAAGGAAAAGCTACTCACATTTGTTGTTTGGTCAGAAATTCCATCCACATCAAAGAAAAGGGCTCCAGGAATATGAGCAACCTATTGTTGTGGGCAGCCAAAGTAGACAAGTATAGTGGTTAATGTATATGAGTAGAATGAAGCCAAAATAAAGTTGCAAGGAGATCCAAAAGCAAAACCTGATACTCTTGAAGTGGATTTCTCTGCTCATCTGGCATATACCAGGATGCATCCAACACCTAGAAACAAGATAAATAGTTTAAGTGAAAATTATAATATACTGAACACATAATTATGTCTACTATAACTGGGCGAATAGTTGACAGAAAATATTTTAAAAATAGCGCAATAAACTTTATGTGATACTACAATGGCTTTCAGGATCATATCTGGACCAAATGTATGAACTTGCAACTTTCAGGATCATATCAATTCTAACAACCGTCCAAAATGACCTCCATATGATCTGTTAATCCTTTTTTAATGCATAAGAATCGAATTACGTGTGTATCTCACGTAATTCGATCCAATACACATGAGACAACACAAGTAGATGATTTTTAAATCTATGTGGCATTGAAGTTTAAATGTGACAAAAATGGTAAGCTTTGGGATTATAGAAATGATATCTAGGACAAGATGTGCATAAACATCCAGATAAGAACATAATTCTAAAAATGTCAAAAGGGCCACTGGAGGCTTGTCTATCAACATCTTCAAACGGTGAGGTAAACCTAGATTTGTTTTCATAGATGACAGAAAGAAAACAAGATTAAAGACTCAAAATAGAAGAATAAAGTGCATCTCTAACATTCCTAAGGTGTGATGCAGTGTGAGATGATGATACCTTTATATCGGGTTCCTTCAGGTTAGTGTGGAGCCAATCAACAGAAACAACAGGTTCACTGGTGGACATGGACTGTGTTGAAAACCCAGCTTTTCTCTCAACAACCGAGGAAGCCATGATGCTAGGAGCCCAACCAGACTTTCTGTATGCTGAATATCTGGGTTCAGCACAAACGTGAACTGTTCTCTTCTGCATGGATTATAAACATTTATGGTATAAAAAAAATCAACAGGATGAGAAAAGGAGCAGAACAGTAACTTCAAGCACAAAATGCCATTCCATAACAGATAAACAAGTAAACATTATCAAGCAATTACATTTATGTCAATTGATACACAACAAAAATTAAGTTAATGAAGGCAAATGCTTACTGTACAGAAGTGGTAACAGAGTGGCCAATCCTGGGTTTAACAGTCAGGCATTTAATGAAACAAAATGAAAGACAATCATCTATGACCAAGCAGAACATTGTATTTACATGATCAAACAAAGAATTGCACACGCAAACCACAATGGCCTCATAGACATAAGAAGAAACTGAGGTCAACTAATAAATCCAAATTAACTAATGATCTGAGATTAATACCAAGGACCACTCCACTGATGAGTGTATATATGAATACACAATTACCAGTGCATCGAACCCTAGCTCCCATGCTAAAAATCATCACTTTAATTGTAAACCCATGGGCAAAAGACTGAAATTAGATTTCTGAACCAATAAAACCAGATACCCAGAAATCAAAACCCCCAAACAGTCACAAAACACGAAGCCCAACACAGAATCATCGAAATCAAATCAAACCCAGAAAAGGGTCGATTCAGAAACAGCAACACAGGTAAAATTAGAGGCATTTGGGCACTTACAGTGAAGAGAGAGGTGAGAATTGGGGGCGTGGGAGAGGAAGAGGAGCGAATCAAGCGACGAGCCAAGAGAGCCCTGGTGAAGACGGCTGATGCCATTTACTCAGAGACCATAGAAAAGCTTAATCGATTACAGAGAAAATGAGTGTCAGCTCACAGCGACGAAGCAGAAGCAGCCAAAGGCCCAAAGCTCTACTACTGTAGGTGCTCTTCACTGCTCTCTACAGCCATTTGTCACAGTAAAAATTTGATCTTTTTTCATTCCTTTGAGATGCATAGGGCCTGTTTGGACACATCTTTTTTTTTTTTGTGAAATAATCGATTAAAATAAAAAAATAAAAATATTTTCCACCACTGTATTTACTAAAAAAAAGGATTGGTCCGATTGGATATAAAAATCATGTTAAGGAAATTAGGGTGTTAAGCAAAAATATTTTTATAAATATTATGATAGATTTTTACTTTTAAAGCTTATGAAAATGCAATCTAATTAATTGACTACCACAACACACAAAATTGACTCAAATATAGACAGTTAAGTGATGAAACATGTTTATTCAAAATCTAGTTCATTTATTTTTTCTGTTATGCTATTTTTTTTCTCTTTTCAAAATGAGCTCAACACACACAATTAGAAGTTTATAAATGAGAAGTACTCACAAGAAACATATGAACAAACTATAAACTTTTCTATTACTAGTCTCCAAAAACAGTGAAAACACAACTCAGGTATGCTGCTTCAAAAACAGTTTACTTCTTTACCTGAGTTGTGAAGTAGGGCATATAGTCTTCATCAACATTATATGCCCACGGTCACAACCTTAACTAAGAAAAAAAAGTAGCAGCTTATATCATACAATCCTGAAAAAGCCATCACTAACAATCCTTCAGTTCAGCCAGCAGACTTCTCATCCCCACAAGAGCATCAATGGTTGAAACATTCAGTTGGGACAACAATTTCAGGAAACAACACTTGACTATACTCTACTCCTCTGTCAGCTTTGATGTATGGCTCTGAACACATTACATGTCCCTCCTCCACGTCTATCTTCTGATCACAAGCTTTCACAGTTGGTAATGCAATGCTGTGGCGGCGCTTGTATGTTTTCAATATCTTCCTGGTAGTCACATCACCATAGCAGTCTTTTGCTACCAGCTCTCCCAGCTTCCGTTTTTCATTTGAACTTTTGCTCAATTCTCCATCATTTCTTATGCAATCTAAAGGAAGAACAACAGATGATACTTCACCTTTCTGTGGTAATTCAATATCATCAGTTTTGTCTGTACTAAGCATTGGATTCGTATCTCCTTCTTTTTCTTTCTTGGAAGGCAACTCTTGAGATGGAACAACAGTTTCAGCTTCAGATGACTTCTTACTCAGCATTGGATTCACCCTCCTCTTCTTGTGCTGATTTCCATTGATATAGCCACTTTTCTCAAGTTCACTTTCTGCTTTCAGCAATTCACTCTTACCCTTATGACTCAAACCTGATCTTTCTCCTACCATTCCTTGGCTACTCAATATATCACCTGAATTTGTTGCTTTTGAATTAGGAGGGAACTTACAGTTCTTCATATGGCCAATGCTCTCAAAGTTCTCTTTATGTTCACTCAACTTCACTTCCTGGTGGTCACTGGTTAGCAATTGCGTTTCTGATCCCCAATTCAATCTAGAGAAGACAGTAGTCCTCCTCTCTGACATGCAAACTTCACTTTCCTCTTTGTTATTGGCTCTTCCTTTCTTGTGCCTCGGTCTCTCAACTTGGAGGCCATGTTGATGTAACTCTTCCCTAACTCCATGCAATGATCTATCCCCTTCAAAGTCATGCTTTGAAGCCACTTCCAAACGTGAAAACACACTTCTCTTCCTCACAGATAAATCTCTATTTTCCTTTGTGCTCCATTTCTCATGCTTCTGCTGCAACTCTTCAATGATTTCAAGAACTGATTTATCAACTTTTGCTCTGATTTCACGCACCTGTGCCCTCTGTGTGGAAGGCCTTTGCATCTGCTTCATGCCTTCAATGAAGTGAAGCACTGATTTACTCACTCCCCTTCTCTTTGCTTGCTCATGTGGACTCCCTTTCGAAGACATGTTTAAACGGGAAAAGACACTGCAACCTTGTGTTGGTCTGTCACAGTACAGACCCTTGACACCTAAGTAGTCATCTGATTCAGAATCTTGCCCATCCACATCCACCATCTCCAGATTCTTAGAAGAAGCCTCAGAAAACTCAACAGTACTGCTGCATGAGCCCTTATCAGTAGTTGAAGCAGACCCAGAATGTGAGAAGCTCGATAATGGTATGAAATCTCCAAGGTCAGTTTTCAAGTTCTTTGGCTCCTCCTGGGATGCAGATACAGAACTTGAGTAGCAGTTTGCTGCAGAAGTGGATGAGCAATGAAGGCCTACAACATTTGAGTCACTACTGAGATTGCAATAAGTGTACTTGGGTTTTCTGCAGGTCATTTCTGGATCTCCAAGAGATAGATGACCATGTTTTGGAACTCCAACTCTTCTTGAATCAAACAACCATAGAAGCCTACATACCTGCAATTTGCAATATAGACAAAAAATACATAAATGAAACTAGTTCTTGGGTGTTCTTGACAGTGTGCATGTGTAAGTGGAGGACTTGGATATCAGAAGCAACAATAAGGGCCAGAAATGACCTGATCTCTAGACAAACCAAAATTGAACTTGTAAGCGCTGAAGTAGTTATCGCTAATAGCTTCGCCAAATTCATGTTCAGCAAGTGGTTCATGGCATTCCCAGATTGTGGTAAACCGGACCTGGATGGATTCAAATGATAGATTGACTGCATTTTTTACAAAGAAAAAGACCTTAAAATGATAAGCACAAATTGGCACCTGAGCGGGGAAGCTCTTCCCAGATGAAGTGTAAGCAGAGGGGACAATACTCATTTGACCATCTGAAGTTGCTTGAAAAACTCCATAGAGCTCTCTCTTTGAGTATTCAAACAGGAACAGAACCATTCCAGCTTTCACTTTCATTACAAAGTTAGCATTACCATATGGAAGCCCAAATAGCTTCCTTTCAAAGCATTCTTCCTTTGTGCTGCTGTCTGACATGAAGATTGCACCGAATTCCGGAACTTGCCCGGTATTCTTATGCTTCTTCATGTCTTTGAACTTCATTGAAGATCCTGCTGCAACAAAACACTTAAATTAGATTTGGATAATTGATATGCATATCAAAATCTAATGGATAACCTTGCATATGTAAACAAACATCAAGAACTAAACTGAATAGCAAAGTTGAGTTTCTTCAAGAAATTGTTTTTTCAGCAGCTTGCCCACAATGGGGCTTGCCCTGCCAACATATATATCTCCAAATTCAATGAAGCAATAACCAGATTCGATGGAACTTCAAAGGCCAAGAGTACCATAATAAAGTATTGATAATGCATCTAAACCACTCAACATAAACTAAACTTACAATTAACCCAATTAAAGTTAGCAAAGTTGATTCACACAAAACATAAATCATTACACTGGTTCATGCTTGTTGATTCCACATAAACACATGCATTTAGATTAAAAGTTACAAGAAAGTACCAAGAAACCCTAGGAAAAGAAATGGGTATGTTTCGAAGGAACATACAATCAAACCCAGCTGGGAGTACAACAAAGTGCAGCTCAACCCAGGACTCCCATAGCTGAATCAAGCAAATGTGGTTCCAACAACAAAGATTCAATTGCAAAACCCAGCTCCGAATCCAAAAAATCAAACTCTTACTGGTTCATTTTACAGAAACGAAAAGCATAAACAGTAGAGGAACACAATCAAATGCTGATCATAAAAATAATTTTTGTACTAAAAACCTGTTGCAGAAGAGCACCAAAGAGCCTCTCTGAGTCAATGTCGACGACCCGTTTGTGAAAATGATTGAGAAAGAGAGGAAGCGAAAGAGAATTCCTTGAGGAAAAAAAATGCTATTCCTGTTAATTTTTGCGCCGAAGAGAATAGAAAGCGTTGTACTTGTATGTACACTCTTGCATGTTTGGTAAAACGATGAAGTTAGCAGTAGCTGTTGGATCTGCCTTCTTTTCTTTTTTATTTAATCGTGAGGCTGTGTATTTACTGAGGAGGAACATATTTCTATTTTTATTTTGTTTTTCTTCAATGGTATGTTTTGCAAATTAAAAAATGTTTAGGGGCATTTTCATCATTTGACTCCTACATCTTGACGAATTTAGACAAATTTGTAACTTTTGGCAATGTTAGACTCCTAAAAAGTAAAGTTAAATGTTTATAAACCTATTGAAAAACATGTATAGGTTTATGCACGTATTTGTACCTAACTCTTTCAAAAACGTGCATTATTTATTTTGTTAGAGAAAATTAGGATATATCACAACGTTGTATAAAGTTTGTAAGAGACAAATGGTTAACTTGAGACTCAACCATTAATAGGAATTACTCATCCTATAACTATGAAAATTTAAATTTCATTTTCTA
>JAYMSU010000773.1:0-12232 GCA_036897765.1 Erodium chrysanthum | reverse complement strand
AATTTGTAATTCTTTTTTGTTAATTGAAAACTTTGCTTCAATATGTGTGTTTTTCATTTATAATCCGATATAATTAATGCATGAATCAGATAAAATTAAATTATTTAAATACATTAAACTTTATTATTTAATTGGCTGATTCGGTAACCCTGATTCAGCACCATTGTGAACAGTCTACCTGATCCCGTCCGATTTCACTTTTCTGTCTGATCCTGACCTTAAAATTCAATTAAACAACCATTATGGATGCTCTTATAATATTAAACGAAATACAAAAAAAAAATTCACACGACGTCAATAACTTGTAAAGTTAGTTTATTAACTAAAGTTTGGGTCCCCTACGTGATTCAGAAGCAGACATGTAATTGAGCCGTTCCTGTCTGTCTCGACTCTCGACCCTTCTTCCCCAGTTACAACATTAAACGCAGAAACACTGTGGATCTACCTTAAACCAATTTTTTTATTGCCAAAACTGCCCTCCACATCGACCATCTCCCAAATTGCTTGCCGACCGACAGAGAGCGATCTGAGTCTGAGCTCTCTCTCTCTCTCTCTCAAGCTGAGCCCAGAACCAGAACTCAGGTTTCGACAATCCATTTCTGTGCACAACAATGGGGGTCTTCGTCAGTCTGGACGATTCTCCTATGTTCATGAGACAGGTATTACATTACTCATCAGATATGATATATTTTCTATCAAATTTGACAAATCTCTGTCCTTATTTTTATTTTGTTTGGTTATCTTGATGTATTCATTAAGAAATGGTATCATTTTGTTCTTGAATGATTGAATGTTGTTTTGCAAATTGAGGAAGTAGTAATTATGCTCTTATTAATTAATTGGAGTCACAAGTTTAATCAGATTGAGCATTGACTCTGCATTGTCATACAGAGCTGTTTATTGTCGAAAGGTTTTGGTAAAGTTAAAGCTTTGAATTTTGCTGCTGTAATTGTTGAATTGGGTTTTATTGAAATTAACTGACTTCTTATTATGCCGCATTGGGTCCGGAATGATGACAGTTTGGATGGGGAAGAAAGCTAAACTCACTAAGTAGCGAGGAAAAGATACCTTTCACTCGTTCTTTGGGGCAGGAAGTAGGAGGTTTAGGAATTAGATTTTGGGGAGCAAAATCAAGTTTTTTATTTTATCGATTACTTATGTTCTTGTTCCCTTCCCATGTTCCAATCCAACCAAACTAGCAAACAACTCTTGGAAAATTTGATTTATTATCTTTCCCTCCTATAATTTGCTTCCTCACACTTTTCCCTCCTCCATATACAGTCAAGTGTAACATTAAACCTTAAGTTCCCTCCTTTGTTGGGGAAAGAGGATGGCCTATTTTTTTCCTTGGTACAGAGAACAAAGCATGGGAAACTCGACCCTGGCTAACCTCTGTATTGTTATTTCTACTTCAATTTTGACCTTACAACTTTTTGCTTCCTTCTAGGATAATTAAGTTTGGTATTATGGTTGTTGGTTTGATAGCTTATCTACTGCTCAAAGACCTTTTCATATGTTGATTTAGTTGGCATCAGCTTTATTGTTGATTGCTATCCTTTACCAAATGAACGGATAGCCTTGGTGAAGAAATTGGTTGCTGTTCAGTTTCACTTCTCTCGGTAACAGGTCAACTGATGATTTCTTTCCCCTGTTCTCTATCAGGTGAGTTCTATAGAACAGACATGTGATCAGGTGAAAGATCGTTGCCAAATGCTATACAAAGGGTGTAAGAAGTTCATGTAATTCCCTTAGTAAATCCATTATTCTGTCTACTGGTGTTATCTATCTTTTACTAGGACCCATGTCAGAAAGACTTAATTGATTTTTTTTGGATCTCCAGGGCGGTTCTCGGAGAAGCATCCAATGGATACCAGGCCTTTGCAGATTGTTTAGAAGAATTCGGAGGTGGAAGAGATGACCCTGTTAGTGTATCTGTTGGAGGTTGTTGATGAATCCCTATATTCATATTAAATGCTACTTTAGGAAAATGAAGCGAACCCAATTTGTGCATTTGATAAGAGAATAGGAGTGTCTGCATAAATGCTTCATGTGTGTCCATCTTTGCTAGAAGGAAAATACTGAATGTGGAATACGTAATTGATTATTACTTCTGACATAACAGAACATAACACAGAGACAAAAGTGGAGATGGAATCATGAAAATTGTAGTTGTTTACAGTTAGCTTGTTGCTACAGAAACAGTGTTTGTGAGGACATATTATTAATTAGTTTAGTTAGCACTTTAGTGTTTATGTGTATAGTTCAGTACTTACCATAACGGATGAAAGGATGACACTAGTTGGTTCACTGGACCTAAAGAGAAAAACTCAAAACTTGGGTCATGGATAGTGGAAAATGGTTTAATGTGGCCTTTATTTACAAGGTGGTTGATTCCTGCACCTGCATTCAAATTCACCCGGATATGAAGAATTATTTCAAATCCTTTTCTGCTTATATATTTTGTATTTTCCTACCAATTGAGCTTCTTGCCTTCATCTTTCATCCTTTGATATGTCAACTAATTATTTTTCTTCTTCTTCTTTGAACCTTGGTTCAAGTTCCCAAATATGCATGACAGTTATGTTCAAAATTGAAAGAGTTTAAGTTGTGAAGTTGACAACAATGATGATAAAGAGCTATAGCTTAACTTGTTTCTTATGTAGTTTCTTTATTCCAGGCCCAGTCATGTCCAAGTTCATTACGGCATTACGTGAGCTTGGAGTTTATAAGGAGCTTCTTCGTTCCCAAGTGAGTGTTTGGATTGCTATCTTGCACAGGGATTCATTATAATGGTGTTAGATGTTACATTTTGAGCTCTTTATGTTAGGGATCAGTTCAAGAAAATGTTATCCTGTTCAGACTGAGCTTTGTTAATTATCTGCTTTATACATATTCTTGAGTAAAATTCCAGTTAAAATTGTGCTCTCTTATTCACATTTAATTATTTTTCCTTTGCTGGCTTTTGGCGTGTATCTAAGTGCAAAGCAGTTGGTGTCTCAAACCAAATGGTGTATCTTGTCCTTTGATATCTCAGCATGCATATGGATATAAATTTTTGTAGTTCACATATAACTATATAAGCATAATAGCAAGGTTGAGTATTGGTTAGGAACTTTGGATTATAGTTTTATATTTCCTCAAGGAAAACTCAACATATTATTTATTTAGAAGGGGATTCTCCACAACGTTAAGCTGTGTGCTTCTCAATTTGATTTCTCTAAACGACATAAATGGTTCATATATAGCCAGTTCTCGTGGACTCCACAGCACAGAAATTCTCTCATTCTAATGAAAGAAACAACATATATGAACTCAAATGTTCAGTTCAGTTTTCTTTGGCAAATACATTTTTGTACCTGAGTTATGGAAGAACAACTGTTTCAGGTGGAACATACACTATATGATCGGCTGACACAGTTCTTGACCGTTGATATGCAAGAGGCTAAGGTAGTCTTTTTCATGCCTAAAGCTGTTTGTCTCCATGGTTTCATGGATGGTGTTTACTCAGGATTAACTGTTGTGATATACTTGAATGATAAAAATTTAGAACTATGTATTCTCCTCTTTATTATACTAAATATAAGTAGGAAATAATATTTATGTATATAATCTGCCTATAAAAACTGTAGGAAAAATTATAATATTATACTGTAGTTATTGACATCTTCATCGTTCATTTGTAATTTTTTTTTGTTGATATGTAATATAATATAAATCTTTAATTCATAAAGGCTCAAGGGCTACAAAAGGTCAACACACAACTGTCAAGGTAAGCTGAAATTTACTACTAAACCTAAGAGAAAGATCATATTTATGACAAGAACCAACTTAACTGGAAACAAAGAGTGCCTGATTTAGCATTTGTTATTCATTGAGAGTTCTTATTATTTTTGTATTACCTTATTAGCAAACCATATTATGCAAAGAAACAAAGAGTGCCTGAATTTCCAATAATTTGGTGCCATGCAATTAGATGCAGCTGGTATCCTTGTTTGTCTCTTATATTATGCTTACCCTTTGCTTTCCAGGAATCCCATGGACGCTTTGACAAAGCTGTACGGTCTTATGATCAGGTAATGAAAATTTGATATCTGATTGTTTAGTTACTAACTAGATACCAATCCAAATCAAAGTTGAGTGGACATCATTTTGTTTATGATCTTTATGGGTGGGTATCACATGTAAGTGGCTCTTTTCAGGCACGTGAAAAGTTTGTGTCTTTGAAGAAGAATACACGAGAGGACATTGTTGATGGACTAGAAGAGGTAAGCCCTGCAGTACAATATTTGTGTTTTCCACCTAAACGGTTATGCTTTTTGGGTTGGAGTAAGTTTAACACTGGTAAATTGAGGAACCATTTTCTTCATTTATGGCAGAATCTACTGAACTCAAAGTCAGCTTTTGAAAAAAGCCGCTTCCATCTAGTATGTACTAAATCTGTACATCTTTTTTTGGCTATCTTAATCATTTCTCTTTTCAATTTTTCTGCTTATAATGTATTCTCCTCTGTGGATTTAAGGAATTCAGGTAAAAACACTGATGAATGTTGAAGCGAAAAAGAAGTATGAGTTTTTGGAATCCATAAGTGCAATGATGGATGCACATCTGAGATTCTTCAAGCTGGTATGTTCCTTAAAATAATTTATTTTACCTTCTTCACATGTGCACGCGTCAGCAAATTTGTGCACTGAACAGAAATGTTGTTTGATGATTGTAGGGTTATGACTTGTTAATGCAAATGGAGCCGTATGTTGACCAGGTATAATGTGGATCATTTCTTGTTTGATATGTTTTTAATTCAATATCTTGGATATGAAATTAACATTTTTTTTCTTCTAATTAGGTATTAACGTATGCACAACAATCTAGGGAGCAAGCCAATGTTGAACAAGATAAACTTATGAAAAGGATCCAGGAATTCAGGACTCAAGCAGAGCTTAATAATGTTGAAGCTTCCAGTGAGGCGGAGCCTTCCACCGGTGTTGATGGTGTTAATAATGTTGTTTGCAAGAGCTCTTACAGTAACATAGAAGCGATGATGCAGGCAGCCACAAGTGGGGAGGTAATTAGTTCATTTTCATGGTGCTCTTATGAAAAAATGGAGGTTCCTCCGTTTTTTGAAGATGTTATATCTTTTTCATTACAATTTACAAGGTAGTTACTCTAAAACTATATGTATTTAATTTTGTTTTATATGTAGGTTAAGACTATCAAGCAAGGGTATCTTTTAAAAAGATCATCAAATACGAGGGGAGATTGGAAAAGGAGGTTCTTTGTGCTTGACAGTCAAGGGACATTATACTATTACAGAAGTAATGGAGCCAAACCTATGGTATGTTATTCCAACATGTGCTTTTTGATCAATGAACTGTGTTATCAGTGCTTATTTGCTTTACTTTAGGTTGTGATCAATGAATTGAATTGTCCTCCATTTATAGCTGAAGAAATTTACTCATTCATGCAGAGCATTAAAGAAATTATAAAATGAATGGTATAATATCCTTTCCATCTCAGCACATGTCATAAACACCAACACCCAAAGCAGGACCATAGACCCCAAAATAAGGGGGCTGTATTAGGGGAGGTGAAGGTAGTAGGCACACACCTTCTGGGCCAAATCACTTGATAACTTAAGATTTGGGTTCAAATCAGAATTGAATAATTCATTTAATTAACTGAAAGTAGCTGCATTACTTGTAAATGTATTTTTTCTTCTGCTCTCTTTTTTCCTTCCATAAAGCTATTTGGACGAATTGCATTCTTCTTCTTGATGCCTTCTCTCTATGATATTCATGTGTTATAGGGTTAGCCCTTACTTTTGGTGTTTCTTATTAATCTAAACAAGGATGTATAAGTAAGAGATAACAATGAAAGTTATATTATAAAAGAAGGAAAACAAAAGAGAAATGAAGTGTTTTTGTTGATTATATATATTTTTCTTTGTGCTTTGACTCTTGAATTACGGCATTACCTAATTTCCTTTGCTTCTCATATAGGGCTTTATATCGCATCAGTCAAGTAGTTCCTTTGATCAGAGTGGTAGCATGTTCAGTAGGTTCCGTAGAAGGCACAACAGAAGCCCATCTCTTAATGAAGAACCTATAGGCTGCCACACCGTTGATCTTCAAACTTCAACAATTAAGATTGACGCAGAGGATACTGATCTTCGACTTTGCTTCAGAATAATTTCTCCAGTAAAAACATACACTCTGCAGGTGAGCTTATAAAGCTACGGGGATTTGATTGTGTTGCTGGAATGTTCAGCTAATTTACTTCATGATGAATTGTCTTTAAGAAGCCTTGACCCTACTTGAGGCTCGTTATAATTTGGATTTGTTGGTAGATGACCCTAATTATCTGCCTGAACATTTGGGCAGGCTGAAAATGGAGCAGACCGGATGGACTGGATAAATAAAATCACAGCGGTAATCACATCGCTTCTGAATACAAATTTCCTGCAACAGGTATATATATCCCAACAGATGTATACAACTTTCAGTATAAAAGTACAACAACAGTTGGAGCTTTTGTTAATAGGAACCGATAAATATCTTCTGCAGACACAGCCGATGATAAAAGGTTCGGGGAACAGTGGCTCTTTCAATGATGATGAATCGCTAGATAGTTACGAGAATTTCACGAATGCCGAAAATGTTGACCTAGGAGTTTCTGTTTCTAAAACACTCAGAGAAGTTCCTGGAAATGAACTCTGTGCAGAGTGCAGCTGTCCAGAACCTGATTGGGCATCTTTAAATCTTGGCATTTTGTTGTGCATTGAATGCTCTGGTGTCCATCGCAACCTTGGTGTTCATATATCAAAGGTTTGCTATGTACTCTACTAAAACTTATGGCCTTTCTTGACAGCATTGTCATCATCTCTGCAAATGTGTACTTAGCATAAACTAAACTGTACTACCTTGTTCTTGGAGATCTAAAAAAGAATGTGCAGCAAATATATGACGTTCATTAATTTCAGAACTACAACTAAAGGAATGCTTGTCTGGGTGACAACAGGTGAGATCTCTATCCTTAGATGTCAGAGTTTGGGAACCAACAATGATGGATTTATTTCGCAGTTTGGGTAATACTTACTGTAACTCTGTGTGGGAGGGATTGCTTCTACTTGAGAAAGACAGCCTAGAAAGGTATGTTTTCATCAATTACTAGCAGAAAAATGTCAATGTTGTGATTGTTGATTATCGGATTGAAATTTCCTAGGTGGGTAACCGAGATATTTTTAGTGCATTATTGTTACGCTCAAGTTATTGTTTCAAAGAGAAATTTGTAATTAAATGAATCAAAATGAAAATGCCATTGATATGTTATTTCGATTGAACATCAATGTTGACAGTGAGTTCATTATTCATAGGGCATGCACTATGGATGAAGTAAATCCCATACTTGCATCAGTCACAAAACCGTGCCCACAAGATACCTTCTATTGCAAGGAGAAATATATTCAAGCAAAGGTACTCATCCAAATTTGTGATGATTTTCTCTATGATTAACCAATTGATCTATGAAGCCTAACCTTAGTGCTTTAAACTAGTATGTAGAGAAATCACTAGTTGTCAAAGAAGCAACCAGATCAGATATCCCTCCAAACATGCTGATCTGGCAAGCGGTCAAGTCCAACGATCTGCGAGAAGTATATCGCCTCATTGTGACAGCAAACGTTAATATCATCAATACCATCTTCGATGATGTAGTTGATGCGGACTTGTATCACCCTGTTGATGCACAAGACTTGAAGTTAGAGAGGAAAGCAAGTAGTCCATCAAGCTGTCAGAGGATCAAGGATTCAAAAGAATCGGGATCAGAGAGCTGTTTACAGGGTTGCTCACTGTTGCATCTGGCATGTCACTATGGCCACAAAGTGATGGTGGAGCTGTTATTGCAATTTGGAGCTGATACTAATATGCTCGATTACCATGGAAGAACTCCTTTGCACCATTGCATCTTCAAAGGGAACAACGAGTTGGCAAAGTT
The DNA here is from genome assembly GCA_036897765.1 of Erodium chrysanthum. Taxonomy (NCBI): domain Eukaryota; kingdom Viridiplantae; phylum Streptophyta; class Magnoliopsida; order Geraniales; family Geraniaceae; genus Erodium; species Erodium chrysanthum. The sequence goes on along the minus strand of JAYMSU010000773.1, from coordinate 4,243 downwards.
TCTAATCAAAAGGTAACATAAGTGTTCATTCTCTTAAACAATGATAGTAATTGGAAAATCCTTATGACTTTGTTACTTGATCCATGTGGTCTCTACAGAGGTGCATGCCCAACAATTAAAGATGCAGGGGGGCTAACTGCACTGGAAAGGGCAATGGAGATGGGGGCTATAACAGATGAGAAGCTTTTTATTTTACTTGCCAATAACTAAAGTGTGTAAGGTCATCGTCCCGACTCAACTCTGTAAGCCTAAGCCTTGTCCAGTTGTTTTATTTATCGAGTGTGGCTCTATCATATTTGTTAGAAATGGAAAGTTTGTGTCGGTTTGTTATTACTTGCTACATGCGCTGTCCACTAATTGTTTTTGTTCTAAACAAACCTGTCGTAGTTGTTTTTCAAAAAAGCTAAAAACCATGTAGAAAAGTGTCAATTTAAGTGAATTGGACGTGCGTTTCAGAATTTATCCCTATATGTTATTAATGTGTCTGGAAATAAAAGAAAAATAGTGTCATACAGACAATTATCGAACCATAAATTTACTGTGTGATTGATGCTGGTTACCTTTAATTGATTTGTGTTCGATATTGTCATATCCAATATAAATAACTATCACTGTGATTCTTTAATACCATTATAATTTATGTCAATTGATGCAAAAGTTAGTAAATTAGTAATAGAGGAAATTAAACCTCACTATCATGAATTATGCATTATTATAATATAATGTCTGAACTTTCGAAATTCAGAAATCATCGGATCACGATCATGCATCACCGGCAAGCATACTTCAAAGGTGTGAAGCTACTGCAAGATATCATAAAAACAAAACAAAAATGGCACACTAGACTCCAATTACGTAAATCCTAAGCACCAGTGTCATTCCATGTATCATACTATATTTGCATATTAAATATACACAAACTTTGGAACCAAAATTAGGCTCAGGAGGAAGTCTACACTTTTATTATCAGGTGCTTGCCTAATATATATTCTGGTTACCTAGACTCTAAAATAAGATCTCTACAAATTTTCCATCTCGGGACCCAACATGTAACGATGAGTATGTATGTATGTGTGTATACGAATAGTGAAAGTCTCCTACCAGCTCCTTCATCATTTACAGCAGATATCTCTTTGTACCAAAACTCAGCATCATGAATTTTATGTATATATATCAGCACCTTGGCTCTTGCTTCAGATGGATCCCACTAGGCGAGCCAAACATCATAGACTGAACACACAGAGTGGACATTAGGTATCCACGATATATCATAATTTTTCTTAATTTAATTTCCATGTCAAGAAATACAGATAATCCAGAAAAAAAATTGGACTTGTTATTTTTGCATGAGAGCTTACCTGAATAGAGTTAGGCAATAAATTATTTGCCAGATCCTCGTTGATGGATACGGGCAGTGGTGGCATCTTACTCATTATGCCAGGCATATCCCTCATGCTGCAAAAATTGAATGAAAATCTTTTTAAACCAGAATAAGCATTAACATAAATGGAAACCAAATATAAAAAAACATTGAAAAAGTCCACATACTCATTGAGGACGGCAATAATATTACTCCTCGCCTGACAGAAGAGGTCAATGTTGTCCTGTAACTGTTCATAGAAGTGTCACAACAATGTTCTGTCTATAATGTGATAGCTTATCAGGGAAGTATATAAGAATCTATAAATATAAGTTTCCTGAAACTATATTTCCTTTTCTCCAAGCAGTTAACATAAAATATATTATAAAGATGTATATGACCGCAAAAACTAGGGAAATGAGGTATGCACCTTGTTATTAGAAAGATTAGTGGAGATTTGACTAAAAGCTTGATTATTTTGTTCCAAGAGATGCTTAGCTGCGCCACTTATTCCTGAAACTAGCCAAGGAAACAAGTATATCAACTTTAACTGATATCAAATTATCAATTACATATTGCATCTTGTACAAGTAAAATCATTATGGGCAGAGAACAAAATTGAGGATTCCTTTTTTTTTTTTTTAATCTTTGGCGGTGACTATAATGCCAATTCAATCGACTTCAAAAATAAATAAAAATGGAAGAGACATTATATATGTACACTGACCTTCATAAAGCATATGTTCACTTTGGTCCATATGGTACCTCATGAGAGAATATGGAGTCATGGACAGAGGTGCAACTGAATGTATATTTGCCATTGATGGTGATTCCACCAGCTTATCCTGAAAAAGCATGATAGTTAGAGACACTTCAACCAATATAGATACTTTTGAAAGTACTTCTTCACTACATTACAATAGGAATCTTGCCTATGGCTTTAGCAAATCAAGTATAATGAATTGTAACATTAAGTATACTTCATTTTAATTCAGTTCCCTTGTCATTCTTAAGCAATAAACTAGTTGATTAATGGGAATACGAAGGAATGAGAGAGCGTCATAATTTATGTCATCGTATATTGTAGTAACTAGTAAGTATATATATACCTTCCTGCTATTCACCTTCTTTCCAGCAGCATTTTCATCAGCTTTTCTTCTCTTTCTCTGTGAAATTCACAAAACCAAGCACTCAGCTCACATGAAGAAATCAGTATTAACAGTACATATTGATTCAATACCAAAATGGCTGGGCTTGTTTATAAATATTTGCAACATATAAGGTTGACAAAGTGATAAATAGTGTATATTAACAAGATTTCAGAAGGTCTACAGACATCAATGGAATGATAAGCAGTAAAAGACTTACCGCCATCCACCTACACCTCAATGCAACATCACGCACGGTTTTGTCACGCAACATAGCTGCAATCTTCACATATCTCATAATACTTGGCTCCTCAGCATATCTAAAAATTTAAAGAGATGCAAATCAACCACAAAATGAGAAGGTAAATGAATAACCTTTGCACTATAATAATCATGCAGGCAGGCAAGTTAGAGCCTTGGCTGTAAATCTCAACTAGTTTTTGTTTGAGCACAATCACAGTTCGAAGTGTCAGAGAGTAGACTGTATTGAGAGCTAAATGCACAACTATTTTAGCTATTTCTCAGTCAACTCTAATTATTTATAATTACTGAAGTAAACCATAGAGATCCTAAAATAATTTGAAACCATCACACACATCATGCCAAATAGTTGCCAGTATTGAAGTTATTTCACAAAGACTAACCACAGTTAGGGACATAGTGACATAAGGGTTAAGTAAATGAGAAGGCAGAAGAAACTACTTACATGCCAAGACCTTCCTCCAACTTGTACTGCTCCTCTGGAGACCAATCAACAGCCAAACCAGTGTCATGTGTGAGACCCGGAACAGAATCCAGAAGAAGAGAACCTGAAGAACTCCCAACTGGAACCATTCCATGGTTGTTTATTATGCTAGAATTCATTGGCAACATCATGCCTGCTGTACTACTACTGCTAACCCCATAGTAATTCCCCATAGGAATCATCTCTGATGTGCTGCTAATTGAACCAGCCTGAAAAGATATGGCATGCTGATCCATAGGAGACCCTAAACCATCCTGAAACCCCATGTTTGATTCTGCCACCATGTTATTTTCCTACACCAATTTCCAAAATTCCCCACCAAAGCTTCAAAAACCCACAAAGGAATTGCAACTCAGGTTGAAAAAGCTGGGAACTTTAGCTCAGAAGAACCCTAGAATCCAAGCTCCCAAGATAAAATTTTAGAATTCAGCTCAGTCCACCGACCTGAACCCAACCCCACCACCGAGAAATAGAAAACAAAAATTAAAGAACAAAAATCGTGGATTGGAAGCTAAAAAGAGCAACCCATTAACCTAATATCCAATCAAAAGCAGAATAAAAGTAGAACACGAAGACCCATTAACTGGAAGTCCAATCAAACATCGAAATGGGTGATGCCAGAACAGCACAGCACAATAAAATAGAGGACGAGTTTGTGGAAATGCAGAGAGATATATTTACCTTTGTGAAGGAGACAATAATTGGCTGTAGCTACTTTTCTTTTCCCTCACTACTTCTACAACAACTACACTTCTGCTCCGGCAACAATTACTGATACTGTTATTGCTTCGGCGGCATATTATAGTTTATGCTTTATCTGTTATGGAATATAGAAAAAGGAGAATAAAATAGTAAAAACTAAAAACAGAGATAGAGACTCAGAGAGGAGCACCAATTGGATTTGGAAATGATGAAGGTGAAGGTGGGTTTTTTATTTTATTTTAAATGACTTAGATGTTTGCATATCTTAGAATTCAGGACAATTTGATA
>JAYMSU010000772.1:0-12238 GCA_036897765.1 Erodium chrysanthum | reverse complement strand
CCGGGCGGTTGGCCGTTCTAAATCCAAAGCTGACGATTGTCAGAAAGCATTCTTCAACAGCTAGTAGTGTAGCAGCCAACGGAACTGGGGCTTCAGAATCAGCAGACGACGACTTGCCAAGCGTCATCCTATCTTCCTGTGTAAGACGAATTGACAGACGACGGGGGAACGAAGATTATTATATATCCTATTGGTGAGCGTAAGTGGAAGCTATGGCGAATCTATGCTTAAAACATGCCATCAATTCCAAGGTTAGGAAACACTTGGTTGGAAAGCCAAGGCGCGAAGCGGAGGGACTGGCCTCTAGTCCTAGTCTTTTAGCTTATGTAGTGCGAGTCCTTACTAGACGCACACGCCCGCCAGAATTCCTACTTGGTTCTGGACGAAGGCAAGCCGATACATATGGATAGGCGAAAGAAAGACCGCCCATAGCGCCTGGGAAAGGGAAGTTTGATCGAGGATTGGAGAGGAGAGGTGGAAGAAAAGGCTCGGGATGGATTGTTGAGTCTTTGTGCGAGCCGTATGCGGTGAGAGTCGCACGTACGGTAAGGAGGGGGGTTCGCTATAGGTCTAGTCTGGCCACCTACCCACCCTATTTGTTCCATGATCTATGGGTCTACTGGAGCTACCCACTTCGATCAATTAGCCAAGATTATGACCGGATACGAAATAAGCGGTGCTCAATCTAGTGGTATTTTTATGGGCATTCTCTTTATAGCTGTAGGATTCCTATTCAAGATCACTGCAGTTCCTTTTCATATGTGGGCACCTGATATCTATGAGGGTTCACCCACTCCGGTTACAGCATTCCTTTCTATTGCGCCTAAAATAGCTATTTTTGCTAATATTTTACGTCTTTTTATTTATGGTTCCTATGGAGCTACATTGCAACAAATCTTCTTTTTCTGCAGCATTGCTTCTATGATCTTAGGAGCACTGGCCGCTATGGCCCAAACGAAAGTCAAAAGACTTCTAGCTTATAGTTCCATTGGGCATGTAGGTTATATTTGTATTGGTTTCTCATGTGGAACCATAGAAGGAATTCAATCACTACTAATTGGTATCTTTATTTATGCATTAATGACGATAAATGTATTCGCCATAGTTTTAGCATTACGGCAAACCCGTGTCAAATATATAGCGGATTTGGGCGCTCTCGCCAAAACGAATCCTATTTTGGCTATTACCTTCTCCATTACTATGTTCTCATACGCAGGAATACCCCCGTTAGCCGGCTTTTGTAGCAAATTCTATTTGTTTTTCGCCGCTTTGGGTTGTGGGGCTTACTTCCTAGCCTCAGTGGGAGTAGTGACTAGCGTTATAGGTTGTTTTTATTATATACGCTTAGCGAAAAGAATGTTTTTTGATACACCTAGAACATGGATTCTATATAAACCAATGGATCGTGACAAGTCGTTACTACTAGCAATGACTTCCTTTTTCATTACTTTATTCTTTTTATATCCCTCTCCCTTGTTCTCAGTTACTCATCAAATGGCACTCAGTTCATATCTTTAAGTTCGATCATTGACAAGGTTTAAAGAAAGGGTGGGCCATTAATAAAGATAAAGAATCGATTCCAAACCACAATGCTAGCAGATTGCGGACCCCCGCTTTTCTTTTCTGAAACCTTAAGTTATTATGGACTAAAATCAAAAGGACACAAAATGAGATTAGGATTATTCAGGCCTTTGCCTCTTTGTTCAAGCATCTTCTTCAATTCTCTAGGTTCAGTTCCTTTAGACTGATCGAAGAAAGAAGGGTTTCGTACTCTGAACAAACAAGTCATTTAGCGGCTGTTTTCAAAGCACAGATGAGCCGACCAACGAGCAAGGTACGATGTTAAAAGGGCGGTAGGCTTCATCGCCTTAGCTCAACCTTAGCGCTTCACACTAAGCTCACAGCTCGTACCCCCTTCTATAGTGATTCTATCTAAGCGATTTCACACCTTTGAAGGAGCCAATCTGCCTTGTCTATGGAGTGGAGGGGTGGAATCGGCCGGTTCAAATGCCAAAACTGGTACTAAGTCGCTGAGCTAGAAGCAAGAGTCCTCCTTCCCACACGCGTCTCATTTGTAAAGAGCAAGTCAAGTAAGATCGCTATGCTTTATCAATCAGTTCGAATGCATTTCAATGGTTATGGTGAAGGCCATTACGATTACGTAGTTGCTTGCACGGAACTGTCATCATTCCATTCAAAGAAGAAAGTAAATGGGGGCTCCGAAAAAGGAGTACCTTTCGTGTACCGCTATATGGAATGCAAACGAGTAGTGAGGTCTATCCTTCTCATATTTTTCCATCTATTATCTCATCTCTTTCAAAAGTATAAAGTGGTTAAAGATCGCATTTCCTGACATCGGGTATGGTTGAGGGGCGAAGCGGGACGAAGGAATAGACTCTCTCTTGTTGAGCTTCCGATTTCATTCGTGACATACCGAGATTGATTCAATGAAAGTCCCTAGCGCAAAAGCTCTAACTTTAAAAAGGAGTTCCACTGCCTCAGTCGTCTTCAATCAAGATGAGATGAAAAGCCAGTTATCTTTGATGCATTTCCCCCTTAATCTAATAACTCAGTGATTGCTTTGCCATCGTTATTTTACTCATCGTTAACACTCAGCCTCGGTCAAGTAAAATAGGACAAGTGACTGATGACCAGCCCAGCATATAGAGGCTCACGAAAGGCTCATCGTGAAATGGCGACCTACCTTCAAGAGGGCTTAGCTCCCCACCTACTCATTAGAATGCCCTATAGTTCCCCACGGAAAGACTGCGCACGGGAAAGGATTGGGCTTTCCACTTATAGAATGATACTATTAGCTTCTTTATGCGAGGGCTAGTACTAGGCTATAAAGATAAAGTATAGATCCTGAGACCGAGAGGAGCGAACGGTGGTTCTCCCAAGTGTTACGGCTTAGGGACCCGCCAGCCTATAATATAATATTGTATTATGTATCAATATCAATGAATGAAATTGGAATTTTCAAAAAGAAAGTCTCACTCCAATCACTCTCAGCTTTGAACCCTTGATCCGGGGCCCCACCTTAACCATGTAAAAAAATGTTGGGTGGAATGGCGCTGTAGGAACCGGTCGGATTCGAACCGACGAATATAAGTTTTGCAGACTCATGCCTTAGCCACTTGGCTACGGTTCCCTATCAATTCCAACTCCTATGTCTTTCCTACTTGTCCGACTTTGCTTCACAGGGTGAGACCTGGAATAAAAGATGCCGGAATGCTTTGGTAAGAAGAAGGGCACAAGCAAGATAGGTGGAGATGGATTCTCATAACAACTCTATATAGAAGTTTCTAATAAAAGAGTGATCACTACCTGAACCACCTACCTTTCTTTGAGCACCTTAACCACGGTCTTGCCTTAACCTAGGGTCTTTCACTCCCTCATTCACTAGAAGAAGCTTGGAACGTGAGACTGAAGATCTTGCCTAAGACCCTAACTTTTGAAAGTCCGCCTCTAAACCTCGCTCCTAAAGTCGCCCTACTTAAGTGCCTTATCCCCTTCGTTGGTGGCATTGCTTGCCCTATTTGTTTGAATCTCCGAGAGAAAGAGATGAGAAGGCGGGAGCCCAGGTAGGTTGCTAGGATCGTGTACTTTGCTTATTTATTCTTCTTTGCTTCTTTGTGCGGCTCTCTTCTTATGATAAATGAGGATGTGTAGGTAGGTAGCATGCTTACCATTTAGCATAACGAATGGTGACATCGGCGAAAGGCTATGTCTAGATCTCGTTTGTGATCCCGGGGTACCCGTATTGAGAGCCATCAATTAATTAATTCTCTTTGATCTTCGGATGATAGGCAAGTCTTTCTAGCTCATTCTCCACTGATAATGAGGGACTTGAGGCACATTTCAGCTCTCTTCTCTTTGTTGACATTGACAGTCTCTAATCCTTTCAGTTCCCTTCTTTCCAGTTTCGACCTATTCGGGATTGATATGAAAGAAGATGTTCCAGGCTCCAGCCCTTCACCCACGAAATATCTTTCCAGTATCCCTTATTAGAAGAGTACAGTTTGGTAAAATTTCAAGGCTTCTCACTTTGGTACTCTTGGCTTTACTTCAAGGATTCTTGATCTCTTCTTTTGTTGTCTTTTTGTCTGTCTGTGTGATCTGATCTAGTCATGCAGTGGCAAAGGTCTTCCTTACCGCTTTCCAGTCATCCATGCAGCTCCTAGAAAAAAGGGTATTCGGCCAGCTTTCCAGAAATAAAAGAAAGGAATTCCTAAATACAGAAAGTACTTCAGGTCAGGCTATTAGGCATAAGGATATTCCGTCCGGAATAAAGAAGGACATTACTAAAGAGAAGTTGAAAGTTGATAAGAGAAAGTTGCCTTTCTCGTCAGAGGGAAGACAAATAGCCTATTCCCTTTCTTCAGTCTTTTCTCTTCTCTTGGTCAACGAGAGTGCTTTTTTGCTTTCTTCATTCAAGACTCCTATGTGGTAGTGACTCCCTTTGTCTTTGTGCGTTTCGGTAGCAATGACGATAGCTTGGCACATGAAAAGTCCGATTCATCTCCTTCTCGCTTCGATCTGTGAGACTTCCCTTTTTTCAACATGCGATAGCGTGATGAGAAGGTCTCTCCTAATTGATGCCTCATTGGTCATGCTTTCGCTTCTGCCTATTTGGCTTGGCCTCTCAGCGAGCTCAGTACGTCAATACTGGCGAAAGCTTCATCTGATACAAGAGAAGAACTACATGAAAACGAGGTGAGAAGTGAATCATCCATTGAGCTCTCAGAGATGGAACTACTTCAACGATTTAGTTGACTGAATGACTGGTCTAGGTACGGAGTCCTCATCTCGGTAAGTGGATCAGGGAGATCTGTGTTAGCATCCATCTGTGCCCGCTCATCCGTATGAAGGAATGCGTGGGAGTAGTTATCTCTATCGTGCGAGAAAGAGCCTCTCATAGATTTCATTTGACTCTATTTCACATCTGGGGATGTGGATCTCGTCTGCCCGGACTTCCTCTACGATGCAGGTCCAACTTTCGTTCAGAAAGCAATAAGAAGATAGATTCATTGAATCTCTATCTAAGTGATTTCATTGCCAGAGAAAGAGAATGAATACCCTTCAGCATGAACTCTCTATTTAAATCCCGGCCGATCCTTCTTCCCGTAGAAGTTCAAGGGAAAAGAGACCTGCGGTAAAGTCACGCACCCTGACCCAGAAAGCCAATCAATCAGAATATGTTGGCTTAGGAGTTTGAGTCGTATTCTCAATCTTAGCCAGTACGAAAAGGGCAGAACCCCGTCAACAAAAAAGAATAAAAGAATAGAAAGAAGGGGTTAGATTATGGCCCTTCTCCTTTCTTAGTTCTGAGGCGCGAATGCAGGCTGAAAGGGTCCGTGCAGCGAGGTACGAGCTGATTGAATAGAGCTACAATCCATACTTTTCTGTTAGGTTCTTAATAACAGTCTTAGTTACGCTATTTTTTTCGGGAACACACGAAAGAAAGATATGAACTAGGTAAATAGAAATGGAAAAGAGACGTTTCCAATTCATCCAAATGAGAAGCTTTTTCTACATCCATATGAGATACTAAAGTAGATCGGTATTGCCCGTATAGTGAAAGCGGATCCTGGTGCGTGGAGTCCCCATAAGATGAAGGTAATAACTCCAACCTATCTGCTGCTTTTTCGTCCCAATACAATTGACGAGTAGGACCTGGACTTTGAACAAGATATTCGAAAACCCTTTTTCGGTTTCCGAAACAAGTTGCGCTAAATAGGGTGCTGCCGGGAAACCATGGATTTTTGAGTTTTCGCGATTGCCTACTGGTCGAGCCACTGGAATGGAATGAGATAAAATTAGAACGACCCCTTCGCCCTTCTCCACTTTCTCGTAAGAGTCTTTCCCTTTCTAGAATACTTCTTCTGAATGGCATAATTGTCCTATTTTCTTTCTTTGTTCTGCTTCTTTCAAAAAAATGAAGAAAGACTTGTCTACAATTGCTGGTTGGGTTGGTCCAACCAAAAAAGAAATGGGAGTTTTTGGGCGTTCTTATTCTTTTTCTTCTATTACGATAAAACTAGTTGGATGAAAGTTATTGTCATGTTGATGCTATTGCTATATTAAAGAATATAATCTAAAAAAGTGGCTTTAGTCCCATTCTTTATAATTGTCTTTCTCGTACTGTGTAAACGAACTTCAAGTCTTAATTGTGTACTCAACAGGAAGCGTCACAGCCTAGGTTGGGGCCACCCCCGATGTCGATCTGCAGTAATAGTTTTCGAAAGTCGTTTTCCGAGGTAGGTTCTATTTGAACCTAGAGCGATTTGCCTGCTTCTTTCTAGGCTATAGTTTACCTGTATCATGCAAATGTCCAACACTTAGGTGCTTTCTAAGATCATCCTATATGAAAGATGTATGACATGTGTGGATAATAAATGACTTGCATGGTATGCAATCTGAACGTCCACAGAGTACAAAAGGTAAGACCTAATAAGAAAAATGAGCTTAGCACAACACGATATGGGATAGAAACCTAATCCTAAAAGGAGAAAAGCCATCACTGAACAATCATAGGAATAGAAGAAATAGGTTCAGACCAAGTGACAGAACTCTCTATGAGTTGGGCTACATAAAAGATCCTATTCTAAAATGGGTGTAGCTTAACTAAAGCCCAATGCAGGTTGAACTCTATGGAATGGTTTAGGATATCGTGCAATTCCAGCTCTAGACAAGGCAAAGTTCTTTACTTGAAAGAGGTAAGAGAGATTCCATTTACCAAGAAAAGGGCAATCCCTTATTCTTGATAGCGATAGGACAGGTGTCCCTAACGGAATGAAAGATCAGGCCAGGTAAACGAATAAGCAAGTAAGCGTCTTTCTTCCCAGCATGTTGAATTAGCATTGTAAGATCCACTGTCTATCATATTCTCCTATCACTGCTTCCCCAGCATGAATATAACATCTTAAGGCAGTCGAGTGAAGCTGCCATCTGGCTCTTAGACTTCTATAACTATAAGGATTTCCCTAAACTCCATCGCACTATTCTTGAATTCACTACATAGAAGGAAGGTACTCAACCAGAGAGAAAAGTAGAGAAAGAAAAAGAAACCTGTATAGCTATTCATGAAGCAATTCCTACAAAGACTTTTCTGGAAGATAGAGGGATCCCTATTCCCATGAGGGAATGTATGTGCCCATTCTGTAAATCTCGTTTTGATGACTGTAATCATAGTCTTCTTGTCTGTCCAAAAATCTGGAGATTTTGGGGATCCATTTTGACTTGGTGGAATATTGCTACTACAGCGCCAACAACAATCTCAGAACTTTTATCATGCTAGAACTGATTCATGCCTTACAGAAGATCTATGAAGGTATGGAATCAACTGCTTCTAATTACTCTCTGGCATCTCCAGTTAGCAAGGAACAGATCGGTTTTCAACAATCAGACAAGAGGACTTCACTCGATCCTATATTAGATTAAGAGCTTCTCTTTTTCTCTCATATCAGCTCACTCCCCCGACCCGGAGAGTCTAAGTTATGACCTATGGGATTCAAACCCCATTAGTTTCTGCAGCATTATGCCAAAGCGCAAGAATGGTGAAGATGGAGACCTTTCCTAGAGCCAAAATTTTAGCTTCCTACTGCTTCTTAATTGTTTTTGCTGTATGTTGTTGCTGTTTCTCTACCTTTTGCATTTTCTATGATCTTAGGATCTGTCTATGTTCTTCCATGTTACTTGTAATAGGAATTCATAGCTTTGTACCTCCATCTAAGCTTATCATCACCCTTTGATGACTAAGTTTTACCAATGAATTGCTTATCAAAAAAAAAATAGAGGACAAAACAAGAACAGGAAACAAAAGGTTCTGATTCGTCAAGGTTGTATGAAACAGTATATCACAAAATAACAATCATATGCTAAACAGCCAACTACATCCACAAACAGACACAATGTTTACTAGAGAGATTAACATCGAAAGAAGAGCATGAAACTTCGGTCAAACAACAAGGGGCTATGCTAAATTCCTTGTACCATTAAATCTTTGGGGATATCATCATAAAATGAAGAGGACACCCATGAAAAGAATCAGGCATTATTAGTTCGTTACACAAACGCTATTGATACTAACATGGTACTTGGAAGCCTGGGTCTCCATCATACCGTTATTAACCGTTGACATTCACGTTGTAGTTATTATACAAAGATCTTCCCATAGGAATCAATGGACCTTCATAATGGCTTCAACTCTTTAACAGCAGCAGAAAAGATCTACAAAATATCTTCTAGTCAGTTCCGAGGACAAGTCATAACTCTTTTACATTGTGTAACAAATGCTTAGTTTACTTTACAGAAGTAAATCTAGATACAAATAAAATGTATAGAACATGAGTTAGGTTTCCAACATGAAAACCATTTCCATAATAAAATGAAAATGAAATTTATTTCCAAACATTTCTCTTGGAAACAACAAAAATCTGACATTTAGTGCATATACTTATACTTATCCTAATTATGAGGTTGGTGAAAAAGAACTCAGTTTAATGTAAGGCCACAAAATTTCATAAGACGAGGATTAAGGACGAAGTATTGCACACCTTCGAAGTAGGCCCTGTATGAGGGGTTTGAGTGCGGCTACTGCTTCCCTCATATTTAGACGGTCTGCATTGCTCCATCTTATTTGATGCTACTGATATTTCATCAAGATCATCTGCTAAAGTATTGACCTCTTCTGTGGGGTTATTTTTCAAGAGATCTCTTTTGGTGGAATCGGAACTACCTCTATTCTGCCTATTATTGGTTAGGGAACCTGAATCCTTCTTTAAGAACTGTGTAGCTGCTGCGCGTGCGCCAGCTATGGCTGCATCAAGATTTGATGACTTATCCAATTCAGATTCCTTTCTTTGAGGGAAGCATGCCGATATGGATCCAGGCTTCAAGGAGAAAGGGTCGCGTGGATTGGGAAGCATAAATTTTACAGGCAATGGACTTTTAATAGGAGTGAGACCTCTAACTGCAGAATCATATATCTGTGCAGGTTACATAATTTTTGCAACAATATCAGTCACACAAGTGCAAAAGAAGACACAAGGCTTATAAATCACAAGTACCTTTCTTTCCAAGTTATAAACACCTTGAAAACCTCGCATCTCAAATGGAATCAACAATTTCTGCATTAATAGAAATTCTCCAATTATATAGTGCATCCTTTCTGAACCTAAAACAATTATACAATGGCAAAATATATGCATAACATGGTGATAAAAAAACAATTGTATGTGTAAACCTGTGGTTTTTCACAGAGCCAGCAAAAGTCTGTTTGAGCTTCTATCCTTACCTGCACAGTAGGGTGGAGACCGATAAAAGGCTAGTATACTCAAGAAAATGAAGAGAAAAAATGATATCTGGAGATATCCAAAAGGAAAGAAATCTAGGTTGCTCACCCCTTCAGGAACTGCCTCCCAACCTGCTAGTTCTTCCTTTCTAACACATCCTACCACCTCAACACATCCTGAGCCATGGATAAAGCCATTAAGACAGATAAATATGTAGCTGCATATGATAAAATACCAAACAATACTTCCATGAAACAAATATGTACTTGGAAGGTTGTTGATTTGACAGCCTGTTCAAACTCCTAAATAGCTAAGCATGAAAGATATTCATAGTTAAGCTTTGAAATAATATTCTAATATGTTTGTAGAAATATGATTGGCATGAAAAAAGGACTCTATGTCGAACTCTCTTTTGCCATACAAGCCAAAAACAACACAATCTGAATGGTTTACATAACCACCATTTCTAAGTGCAGATGCTGCTATCAAATTTCATCTTGTTAATGTGCATGTGAAGCCAGTCTGGCTTTTTCGGTGGCAACTTCATGTCTGGTTTACATGCCAACACATGACTCTATCATTTTAACCACAGGAACAACTAATTTAATGATCACGCTTAATTCCATATCAAGCAAACAAAATTTACTACGTGCTTATGTTATATATTAGGACTTGCAAGAGAAAACTAAAAGCACCCAACCGAAAATGCTTTTTTACCAGACATACTTCATTTCACAAAACAGATAAGTCAAATCAGGAATTGTGCACCAGAGATGTTAACTGATCTTAATTGGGAATTACTATGGCAACATCATGAAAACAGTCTAAAATACATAAACTTGCATATACCCAGCCAAAGATGAGAGTTATTTTATACAAAATCACACCCTAAATACCTAGTAGTCTGGAAATAGGATAATTTGATGGAAATTTAAGATCAGCAATTCCATCCAATGCATAGATTTCCCTGTAGAAGTCCTCCATCGCTCTGATTGTATCTTCATCGGGAATCTTACTCGCAGCATGAATCCAAAGGCGACCTTTGAAAATCAATATTTTGTATACTCAGAAATATAATCAGCATAACAGAACAAAGACAAGTAGAAATCACAAGTTGCAATGGCAACCTCAATATTTTCAACACAACGACTGTACTTATATTCAAGTGTTGATCTTGATAAAGGCGGGATAGAAAGTAATGAAAAACAGAAGTTAAGGACATATTAATTATTCTAAAGAAGTTGTATTCGAACACAATTGATAAACCAGAGAAGGATGTTGGAATGGATGCAGTACCCCAAGCAAGGAAGCAAAAGCAACAACACAAGAAAATTCGTACACTAGAATTTACCGTTAGCTTTCAAAGCCCTGTTGCCACAAGCTCATAGAATACTCCAAAAAGTCAGAATATAGATATGCCAAGCAAGCTCATGATCAATAAACAACTTACCTAATATACATGGAAATGTCTTAAATCCATGTAATATTCTGCAATGAATTCAAAATGCCAGCCAAACTCCAAAAAGAATGCCCCTCAGCATTCAGTTGAAGTTCAAAAAATAGCTGAACTTGAATAAAATACTCCCCAAACTAAGCAGGCAGTAACTGCGCAAATTTGACTGTACTCGAAAAGAAAGCATAAGAATGATTTGTTCCACAATAAGCAAATCGTTATCTTCAGGACCCAAGCAACGGACTGAGGGCACTATCCAGTTAAGCCATTAAAACGTGGCAACAAGAAGATGGATTGGATGCTAGGGTTTTCGCATTCCGGTAGGAAATATACTACAATGTTTTGATTCTGGTCCCGGAAAGATGTAAAAATCATCACAACTTTCAGATAGAATCTGCTCACTCTCTCTTCGCTCCATGAATCTTCGCACCAACAACGCGAGCCATAAGCAACAGTTTTCGCACAAAATTATAAGAAACAGCTGAGAGATAGCAGGCAATAGGTTTTAGAATAAAAATCGAAAGGTTTTCGTTTCTCTCAGCGATCATACCTCGAATTGGGGAAGGCCAGGACCTTCCTTCAACACGCTTGATCCCATAAACGAGAAGAGAAGCCCATGGCTGGTGCATAGTCAAACACGGATTCGTATAGTTGGCATTGTTTCTCCCCCTCATCATCTCTGTCTGTTGTTAGATTCCTGGAGGCTGTTTGGATCCCGAGAATCACTGGGAAATCGGAAGAAAATTTGCTAAATAGGTGAAAAAAAGGGGCCGCGGTATCAAATACCGCGAAGGTCAATATGCTCATGTATTATTCCCTGGTACTGGCCACATCATTCTCATTGGGTTTTCTCGGGATAGAGGAAGGGTAAATCCTATTGTATCGGTACTTCCCAAAGTAATTGGTATTTGGATAAATTTTGTAAGGGAAAATTGATTAACTAACCAGACCTAGTCATACCCAAAAGTTGAACATCTCGTGTTTTTATATCTAATAGTTTTCATTTTTTTGAAATATATACATATATTTCTCATAATAACCAAGTTATTCTTACCTAGACAAGCAAACAACAGTGGGTCATGCTTGGTGTGAAAGGGTCTTCTTACACGCCCATTTCCTTGATTCGACGTTGTGATGGGACCCTATGTTATTTCCGATGACGGCAGATACCTATATTTCTCATAATATCCAAGTTATCCCTCACCCTGACAAGCAAAAAACAGTGGGTCATATTTGGTGTGAAAAGCCTTCTTACACACCTATTTATTTCACGCTGTGATCGGGCCCTATTTTAGTTACGGTGATGGCAGACGATGTCGTGGTTGGTTGAGACAGACTGTTGGGTTTCCTTGGACAGTATATCATTGCAGCGGAAGCAAATATAACTCAAGATCATGCAAGGAAAAACTACCACGATTAGATTCACAAAACAAAACCGAAGTGAACGTTTCTTACCAAATCAAGAGCACCGGTAAGGAATGATCGGGCT
>JAYMSU010000771.1:0-12239 GCA_036897765.1 Erodium chrysanthum | reverse complement strand
TGAAATAAAACATAATAATAACATTTAAGGGTTTAGGAGTGGCAATTGAATTTCCCAAAAGGAACTGCCACACAATCATTTCTTGTCATGAGAGAACCACCCATACACAGTAATAAATGTCAAATGTTACACGAATAGAAAGCTTACATGTATACACCTCCTACTTTTTTTTTTTTTGATAGTATATAAGCCTCCTACTTAAAAGGGATATACAAACATAAATATGAAGGTTGGCCTTTTAATCTTCTTAAGTGAAATAAAAATAATAATAACATTTAAGGGTTTAGGAGTGGCAATTGAATTTCCCAAGAGGAACTGCCACACAATCATTTCTCGTCATGAGAGAACCACCCAGACACAGTAATAAATGTCAAATGTTACACGAATAGAAAGCATACATGTATACACCTCCTACATTTTTTTTGATAGTATATAAGCCTCCTACTTAAAAGGGATATACAGACATAAATATGAAGGTTGGCCTTTTAATCTAGCAAAGCAGAACCTAAACCGCAACCATAACCCTTGCAGCCCTCAACAAACCAGATTGACTGCAAAAGCTTCAGCTTTTCTAAGAGATAGTTTGGATTGACTTCTCAAATATAGATTATAGATATGTGAACTTATAAATTTGTTTTTGTAGGGGTATAATATGATTTTCAATGGTCAAACTACCTTCTTTTACCTCGCTTATTATTTTCAGCTTCTAAGAAACTTTTAAGTGAACTTAAATTTACCAAACACTTCTCGGAGTGCTTTGAGTGTTATAAGTTAGTTTGATCAACTTATAAGTCATCCAAACACCCTTTAAATCTCATATTGGGTTCCTCTAGTCCATTGCAATTCAACACAAAAAACTACCACCTTGTGGGAGTCTGGACAGTTTTATATTACATCATTAACTAGATTACAGACTCTGCAAGTGTGCTATCTTTTTTAATTTGATTGACAAGCAGGTTACACAATAGGGATAGCCATTACTCCTACCCCTCCACCTAAGTTGGTCGTATGTTTGAAACAGTTATCCCGTGAAGATATAATTACTCGTACATATATGACTCCAGAAGCCATGTCAGGCAAAGCCAAACAGTAAATAAAGGGTAAGGGGCTCTTTCTTAAACCTAACCAGTTATCAACAGTGATCTCCTTAAAGTATCTACTTTTAGTTAGCCATTATCTAGTGACAGAACAAACATTAATCCCAAATTCTCAGCAAATATTAGGTAAGCTAAATTGGGTACCATTTATAATTTCAGAGAACATTACTCAAATGTCAATTGCTAAAGTGCTGGGACTAACCATGAGTGCAGGACAAAATCTTGCCCAGATCGGTGGTGGGAGTGGCCAACCCACGACCTCTTTTCCCCGCCATTGTCAGAATCCCCACTGTATTCTCCGGATTAGACTACAAAACAACCATCAAATAAAGAAAAAACAAATCGAGAACTCTTCATCGCAAGATAAAAAAACCCCAAACTTCATGCCCTAGAAATCGAAATCCAAAAAGAAACATTATGTATGAGTCTGGGCTTGTAAAAACCTGGGTTTTAGCGCCAGAGATGAGATTTATAGCATCAGTCTGGGCTTGTAATCGGGACGGAGCGTAATCGCCGTTCCGCATCCATTCCGAATTATCAATGCATATCATAGTGGCCTGATTCAGAAACGTATTCATGAGTTGAAACGAAGAAGCAGATCAGGCGAACAGAGAGAAATAGGATCTATGAATTAGAAAAAATTCCATGGCTGACCTCGAGAACCATGGCTGTCGTCGACGGAAGGAAAGCTTAACCAACCGTAACTGGCTTGAGATGTACAGTACAGTATATTGCTCCCTCCCAATAATTATAATTATTTTGTTGGGCCATTACGAACTTCACTTGTAATGGACCAGGCCAGGCCCATTGGGCCGTTGTTTACATAGGCCCGGGTCGAATACATATCGTCGCGATACTTTCAAATTCTCGCTAACCATATTATTTTAATACAAGTATTCCCGTATTGCCCCTGGTAGCTTTTACTCTATCAGGAAAAGGAAGGACGTGTCTCCATTGATTTCTTTGGTACTACTAACATACTTTTGCTGTGGGTGATTTTGCAAAAACATTACGTAAATTCAGAAACACATGTGAGTGCGTGAAATTAATAAATTGATTTTTTTTTATTTTTGGTTTTTGAGGATATATGTTTGATAATTTATTTTTGGGTTCAATCCGATTTTTTGTAGTCGTATAATTCTGGGGTCTGTAGTAGAATATAGAACTCTGAATTTTTGGGATTTTATTTTCCCCCTTCCAGATTTGCCCTTAATCTACCCATTGGATGTGGATTGGCCTCCCTGAGGAGGGTTCAATAATCTTGCAGGAACCAGTAATTTCTAGGGTTTCTTGCACAATTTCTTGATTTTTGGGAGGTGGGTCTTGAAGATTTCCAATTATGGATGTGATTTTTTGGGTACCCAATTTGGAAACAGCTCTGCTGTAACAACGATGTGCTGTTAGGTTAGGTTTAGGGTTTGGTTCTGGGATTAGGGGTGGAGCTCAGGTTAGATCTGATGTTTTTTTATGTTATTTTTTTCATTGATGCTTTAAAATTTATTGTGGTTTATTTTATTGAGAAACTGAGTTTCTGAATTTGTTGTTTCTTTCTTAGAATCTGGAGCAGCTATAGTTGAATTGTTATTTTCAGACCATTGGATCAAGCTCGTGTAAGGCCATTTTTACCCAGATTTTTCTATTTTATATTCTGTTCAAAGTAGTTTCTGTCTTGTTTGTCCTTTTGTGTAATTCTTCATGGATGGTCTGATGATTGATGAAATGAAAATTTTATGGACCCAGATCAGATATAATCATAAATCAGGAGTAAGTTGGTCTCCTCTCGATTTTGCAGTATGTGAACTGAAAATGACAAATTATGGACTTGATCTTCATGAAAATTCTTTGATTTTGTTTGAGTACACGTATTGAAGTCCTTTTGTCTAAGTTATTCTGTTATGCAATGTATCTTATAAATCTTGAATCCAGATGCAAAATCAATTGTAGATCTTCGTGTTCTGTGTATTAACCATTTAAAAAGTCGAGTCAGCTGCTAGTCCCTTCTAATTTGAAGTTGTGGGAAAACCATGAGGCTGTTTTTTTTAAAGGTTCGAAACATGCAATAAGTGCTCCTTTAGACTTGTATCCTATATGTGTTTATCCTACAATGGACTACATGCGTCCTGAAACCTGGTAAAATGTGAGGAAAAAAGACACTTGTTTTGCAACATGTTTTACCATATTTTTTTTTTTATAATGGGGACAACTGACTACCCTAGTAAATGTAATTGGATGTCTCATGCTAATTTTTCCTTTTATTTAATTGTATTTGTATTGCAGATATGCAATCTTTTGAGCTATTACTTGAGATGCCCGGAATACAGTATTGACTTCTCTAGATTCAGGCTGTTCAGCTTTGATAGGTGAAGGTTAGCAAGGTCAGCTAAACTTCTACTGGACTGTACGTCTGATGTTAAACTGTTCCTGCTAGCGTATTTACAGAAGAAGAAAAACTTGACACGGCATCAATTTTCCCTCTTTTACAGTATATAAATGGGGACAGAACTGTTCAGTGCCTGTGTGAAAGATGAAAACCTTGATATTCCATCTGTACCTCCTGGTTTTGAGGCATTTGCATCTTTTGCTTTAAAGAGGGTAGAAGAGAAGAGCGGGGTGATTGACTGTTTGGAGTCTGTTAGTGCTTCTGAATTACAATCAGCTCAGACAGGAACTAAGCTTGACATAGGCAACACTACAAAGCTTGCAAGGTCCCTTCGGCGAAACCGTGGACATACCTATAACAGCTCCGAGGATGAATGTGAAGTTGATCAGCTTCATCGAGTTAGTGCTTTCTTTTTTCTGTTCCATTGTGAATTTATCAATTCTAGGGCATTGATTCTGTAGAAGTAAGATACCATTTCATTTGTAGTGACTCATGTCATTTGTAATTGCAGAGTCTCCCTGCAAGGCCTGGCCTTCCAAAAGGGGTTATTCGTGGATGTCCAGAGTGTAGCAATTGCCAAAAGGTATCATTCTTTGCTGCTTGTTATCTTATATTATTTATTTGCAAAATTTAATACGTTATTTGACCATGTTTGGTTCCTTAAGCGTTTAGTTGAGTTGGTTTTCAACACTCGTGGCATCTATTGTTCAGTTCACATTTGAAACCTGGAACAGGTCATTGCAAAATGGCGACCAGAAGATGCATGCAGGCCTGATGTCGTGGATGCCCCGGTATTCTACCCAAATGAAGAGGTTCTTACTGACATTTTGTTATGGTTTACGTTATTTGAAGTTCACAAGTTTGTTCCTATGCATCTTGGATTTTTATGTTTCTCTGAAACAACTCTTAATTCTAGGAATTTGAAGATACTCTAAAATACATAGCAAGCATACGATTACAAGCAGAACAATATGGAATATGTCGCATTGTTCCTCCACCTTCTTGGAAACCTCCTTGCCCTCTGAAGGAAAAGAGTGTATGGGAGTCTTCAAAATTTGCTACCCGTGTTCAAAGGATTGACAAACTTCAGAATCGGAATTCAATGAGAAAGATGTCAAAGATGCAAAATCATGCAAGGAAGAAAAGGAGAAAATGCATGAGGATGGGGGTAGATTGTGGGGTTGATAGTGCAAATACAATGGACCCGGGTGATGCTGGATTCCATGAGGCTGAAAGTTTTGGTTTTGAGCCCGGTCCAGCCTTTACTTTGGGTACATTTCAAAAATACGCTGATGACTTCAAGGCTCAATACTTTGGCAACAATCAAACAGTAAGAGATGTGGGAGGTGACATGTCCACTAATACTGAGCACTGGGAGCCATCATTGGAGATTATTGAAGGTGAATATTGGCGAATGGTAGAGAAACCTACAGAAGAAATTGAGGTAGGTTTATACAGATAATTAATTCAGTGAATTGTTGTCCTTCTTTCCCTGGCACATATTTCTTCAATGCTTTGGCTGTATCCTAACAGGTGCTATATGGCGCTGATCTAGAAACTGGAACTTTTGGCAGTGGTTTTCCCAAAAGGTCAAACCAAGTTAGCTCTTCATCAGATGAAAAATATATAAAATCAGGCTGGAATTTGAATACATTTCCAAGACTTCCAGGTTCTGTTCTTTCGTACGAGAGCAGTGATATCTCTGGTGTTCTGGTTCCATGGTTGTATATTGGAATGTGCTTTTCCTCCTTTTGTTGGGTAAACTTCTGACTCCCTTTCACCTTTCCTCTCACGTGTGATATAAAAACAATACATGTGCTAATTAGTTTTTTTTTCTTTCTGAGTACAGCATGTGGAAGATCATCACCTGTACTCATTGAATTATATGCACTGGGGCGCTCCAAAATTGTGGTATGGCGTAGCAGCTTGTGATGCTCTTAAATTGGAGGCAGTTATGAGAAAGCATTTACCCGACTTATTTGAAGAGCAGCCTGACTTACTTCATAAGCTGGTTAGTTTGCTTCTTATTTTTGCGATTCCCCAAACTTGTAAATATGTTAATTATTTATTTTGTTTCAGGTCACACAGCTTTCGCCTTCCATACTAAAATCTGAGGGAGTACCTGTCTTTAGATGCATTCAGAATCCCGGAGAGTTTGTTTTGACCTTCCCTCGAGCATATCATTCAGGATTTAACTCTGGCTTCAATTGTGCTGAGGCAGTAAATGTGGCTCCTGTTGATTGGTTACCTCATGGTCAGAATGCTATAGAGCTTTATCGTGAGCAGGGACGAAGAACATCCATTTCCCATGATAAACTTTTGCTTGGAGCAGCCAGGGAAGCAGTGAAAGCGCATTGGGAACTTAACTTACTCAAGAAAAATACTACTGATAACTTAAGGTGGAAAGCTGTTTGTGGAAATGATGGAATATTAGCAAAAGCACTTAAGGTAAAGTCTGATTCTTGGATCCTTGCTGAGGTCTTTTAATTAATTGTGGTCAAAGCAAAAGTGTAGTCTTGCGTAAAGTTTATAAAGAAGAGGGATAATTGCAAAAGAGTACCATGTCGTATTCACTTTTTGCAAATGGTAGCCCTTTCTTTGATAATGGCAAACAAATGCCTTGAACTTGTCTTTTTGTTGCACATTGTACCAAATTGTTTCAAAATGATGATTTTACCCTTGAAATTTCAAATTTAAAAAATAATAAGTAAAAAACAAAAAGCAAAAAACAAAAAACAAAAAACAAAAAACAAAAAGAATCATCTTCCTTAGTTTTCTTCCTCTTTGCACCATTATCAAAGAAGAGGGCTACATTTTTTGCAATTATCCCTATAGAGAATACTATATTTGATAACTTTATGCTACTGTTTGGAATCAATGCCAAATAGATTTCATGTAACGTTGAAACTGTTTTCAATTTGGTTGTACATATTTCATATAGAACTACCCTTTTGATATTCTCTTTTGTAGACGCGTGTTGAGATCGAACGGACAAGGAGGGAATTTCTTTGCAATGCCTCACAGGCTGTTAAGATGGAGAGCAGTTTTGATGCTACCAGTGAGAGGGAATGTGCTATATGCCTCTTCGATCTGCACCTATCTGCAGCTGGTTGTTATTGCTCCCCCGATAGATATGCATGCTTAAATCATGCAAAGCAGTTGTGTGGATGTGCTTGGAGTGATAAGTTTTTCCTTTTTCGGTATGACATCAACGAATTAGATATCCTTGTCCAGGCAATGGAAGGAAAGTTATCTGCAGTGTACAGATGGGCAAAACTGGATCTTGGATTGGATCTGAGTTCTATCAACTCTGAAGACAATATGCAATTTCCTGGAAAAGTAGTGAAAGAGGTGAATCCACAACACTCGGTATCTATAAGTGGTTTAGGTGGGAAAGAAGGCCAAACAAGAATTGTCAGTGAAACCTGTCTGCAACAACCAGAAAAACCATTGATTGCTGTGCTGGCTCTGGAAGCATCACCTTCACGTATTAGGTCTGTGCTTGAAACAAAGATCAAGAAAGAAGAATCTATGCTTCCAATTTCTGATTTAAGTCTTTCATGTTGTCAAGTCTCGAAGGAAGATACCTCATATGCTGAAAATTCCAGTGATGAGAAACCAGAAGTGAAAAGGCCAGAAGTTCCTGGAGTTGATAACGTTATACTTCTTAGTGATGATGAAGGCGAGGAACCAAAGAAGCTTATTTCCACTGGAACCAAAGAAACAACTTTGGTAAAGGGTCCAGAAGTTTCAAAGAATATGGCAGTTAATGATGATAAAGGGAGTGAACATAACCATAAAGATGGAACAGTTCTAGGGTGTAACATGTCCTCTCAATTGGGTTCAATCGGTGCCAATTGTGATAATAATGTTAGTAACTCCTCAGCTACTATGGAAGTCAAACGTGAAAATACAGAAGCAAATGCGAGTTCTCATTTGACAAATCGTGTAAGAATGGGTCAACTGTCTTGTGTTGTGAACAAAAGTTTCCGGCCAGGTCCACGAATTGCTAAGGTAGTGCGGCGAATTAACAGCAATGTTGAGCCTCTTGAATTCGGGGTAGTGCTTGCTGGGAAATCATGGTGTAATAACCAGGCAATTTTCCCAAAAGGTTAGTAGATTACCAGAGTAGTTGTGGGTACTATCTGAAAAGGTTGAAACTCACTAATGTTGATCATGCTTTTTTATGCAGGATTCAGGAGCCGGGTCCGCTACATAAGTGTTTTAGATCCAATGAATATGTCTTATTATGTATCAGAAGTCCTTGATGCAGGATCTGATAGACCTCTGTTCATGGTAATAAAACTTACAATCTCGTCTCTTTGAACCATGTTGTGGATCTGTCATTGAAATTATTAGAATATAATGGAGACTACATGCATTTATCGCATATTATGACTAACTGAAGAGAAGCTGATGCAGTTTTGTGTATGATTTATTTATCCAGGTATCTTTGGAGCATTGTAGCAGTGAGGTATTTATCCATATTTCAGCTGCAAAATGCTGGGAAATGGTGAGAGACAGAGTAAATATGGAGATAGCGAAGCAACACAAATTGGGTAGAACAAACCTACCTCCTTTACAACCACCTGGGAGTCTTGACGGTATAGAAATGTTTGGGTTTTCTTCACCAGCAATTGTGCAGGTAAATTTATCAAACCATTGACGTGTTTCTTTATGATGATTTTTTTGACATCATAACCCAGTGTTTCTTTATGATGATTTTTCTGACATCATAACCCAGAAAGTGCTTGAACTATAATACATGGCATTTCTTCAGGCTGTAGAGGCATTGGACAGAAATCGAGTTTGTAAAGAGTATTGGGATTCCAGACCCTATTCCCGTCCCCAAGTACAGACACCACAGTGCGGAGGCAACAGTGGAAGATCGAATCAGCAAGAGAGTTGTAGAACAAACAATGCACTGATCAATGGGGTTGATACAATAGTCGGGGGGTTATTTAAGAAAGCAAACCCAGAAGAACTAAACACACTGTACAGCATTTTGGGGAACGAGAAATCAACCGCTGATGAAAACTTGGTTACTCGACTTCTTAGGGAAGAGATTCACAAGCGTCTTCGATGAAGTCAATGTCATGTCGAGTTTGACTTGTAAATTCCTTCTCTTTTCCAGGTTAACCCAATTCTTTGACAAAAAAGAGCTGATGATCCTCAGTATAGTTAGAAGTTAAAGGTACCTGTATCTTCAGGTGGAGACCCAATTTTTGTCATGTGGTATCCACAATAAGGAACTACTCTGCTCAATTTTTATTCACTAGGCACACTAGTAGGTGCTTCCTATCCTATGACTAGCATTTTCAATTCTTTGGTCACTACACTTTCACTTGTTACTCATTCTAATGTCAAGTGTTTTGGGCTTTATGCCTTGCCATATGATTAATGTTCTCATTGCATCCAGCGCTTAATAGTAGAGCTTGGGAAATTGCATATTGTAAGGTTTTGCTATTGACTTAAAATTATGTTGCATCAGTGACATTCAAAACGCATCGGCTTGAAATGGCAATTTCTGTTGTATCACTACTTGCTGTTAGAATGAACAAAATCCACCCAAAAATCAGTCTTGTGACATGCAATTTTTTTGAAAATGAAAAGTTTGTTCTTAGAATTATTACTGAAAACAACAGAGACAGAATGCTAAACACTCCTTGACTAATCAGAATGCTAAATCACTCCTTTACTAATTATGACTTTAGAACTCAAATCCACAGCTAAATAATAATCCAAAACATAATGAGTTGAGTTGACAAACTACACTCAAATCTCATGGATCTTTGCAAGATGTTATTTATTATCACGACGAATCTTGTATCAGGTCCTAGCTCTAGCTAGCTTAGTAGCCATTCTCGTCCTTGGCTCCAGTTACCGCTTGCTGCAAACAGAGTCATCCATCAGGCCTAAGAGAATAACTAGCTAAATAGCATAAGAGAAAAGATGACACAGACACAAGTGTAGTGTTGTTACCTGAACACATGATATTGTGTAGTGCACATCACTTTCTGAGATCTGGTGGTGAAGAACAAGCCTGATTCTGAATAACATAACACAACAAAGTTAATAATGGTAGAGCATTATTCATCACACAAATGACAAAACTGACACTGACCTGGATGGACTGTCCGGCATCACTAATATACCATGTTGAGCCAAGTATGTGCACAGCTTCTGTCCCGTCATATTCGACCCTTCTGCTACATCAAAATACACCTGTGTTTTCATAACACAAACCCAAACCAAGGTTATTGAATTGAAACATCTACTTCTACGTTTTGGTGTTTTCAAGGTACTGTACTCACTATATTAGTCTCGACCGACGCAATATCCACACTTAGTCCTTTGATCTGATTTAGTCCTTCTGAAACCCCAAATGAAATACATGTTACGTTAAGCACTAGTGATACTAGAGAGAATGAAATAAATATATACCTGCTAAAGTCTTGGCATTCTTGTGATCCTTCTCCAGCTTGGGCACATTTTCCTGAATTGCAACTAAAGCAGCTGCACATAACACTCCTATCTGCCTCATTCCACCCCCTAAGGTTTTCCTCAGCCTTCTAGCCTAATAATATAACTAGAATCAATCAGCTGTATATTCTCAAGAACTAACTTGACTTATTACAAACTCCAATACCTTGGTTATGAAGCTTTGGGATCCGACTATAACGGACCCCACAGGAGCGCCCAAGCCTTTTGAGAGGCATACCTGGTCAAACAATTCGACAAATTTAACTAAACATCAATGATTAATAACTGCAGCAATATGGTTTGGTTTCATACCGAAACAGAATCAGCAGCCTGCACAAGCCTATCCACAGGAACTCCAAGTGCCTGCAAGACCAAATTTCATAATGAAATATCAGAATGTTATTGACTGCTGATCCTATCAAATTGTATGTACAATCTGAACCCAATGAAGCAAATATACTATACTCACAGCTGATGCATTGAAAAGGCGAGCCCCGTCAATGTGAAGCTTCAAACCATGCCTCTTAGCTATCTCTCCAACACTGTCTGTATATTCTGCAGATAAGCATCTCCCTCCAGTGCTACATTTGGCAAAGGTAACACCATAAGATATAATAAGAAACAATAGAAGCAATCAAAAGATAAAGATCTGTGCTCACTTTGCATGAGAGTTCTCCAAGCAGATGAGCCTTGTAGTTGGGTACACAATCTCGCCTTTAGGATCTCTGATGGCAGCTTCAATCAGGCCCAGATCCATAGTTCCATCTTCATTGTTCTTAATGGGCCTAGGATGCACGCCCCCTATGGTGGCAATGCCTCCATTCTCGTAGATATGGATATGGGAATTGTTCCCAAGAATGACTTCACTTCCTCGGATTTCACAATGAACGAGCACGCTGATGAGGTTACCCATCGTGCCAGACGGGACATAGAGACCCGCTTCCTTGCCTGTGATCCTTGCAACCTCAGCTTCTAAGCGGGATGCCGTTGGGTCATGGCACAAGACATCGTCATCCACGTCAGCAGTTGCCATAGCAGCCCTCATGGCTTCTGTTGGTTTTGTGACTGTATCAGACCGCAAATCAACTGTCTTTGTCACCATTTTCACTGATGCTGTAATAAGACCAACACCAACAAGATGCACCATAATTACATATCTTCAGACAAATAAATTGCAATTTCAAATGAAAATGAATTTCTGGATCCTTACAGCACTGCTCTTGTGCAACCATTATTGGATTATGCTTTACCATTAAAATGGTTAATACATTTGCTTACTTAGAAATGGACTAAATACAAACAAAATCAGATCACATGGTATTGGACTAGATTGCATCCAGATATTTCAGATAAAGACAGAAGATGTATTCAAAACCCTGAATCTAAGTGAGACTTGTGTTGATCAGCATTTTTTTAGGTTCTGATCATAACCAAGTCACCTAAGGGGCTTATCAGTAATTTCGATTACAGAATTATAAACTATTTTACTAAAAAAATACTTCTTTTTTCCCATGGGAAATCAAACCTTATCCTCAACAGAAAATCCAGATGAACTTGTATATAAACCCAGATGAATATAATCAAACAGGACCTGGTTCCTGCAAATTCCTTAGTTAAAATGGTTTCCTAGCCCTTTAATCGGTGCATAAACACAGACAATCAAAATCTTCAAGATAAATGACATAAATACATACCCAAAACCCCATTTACAAAAACTATAAAAAAAAATCCAGCAAAGAGAACCCCAAATTGAATACATGCAGAACTCCCATAACATATTCTGAGAACCCTTTCAAGGAAACCCCCAAAAGGATCAACAGAAACAGTAAGAAATCCACAATTCCAATCCAAGAAAATGCACAGAAATTTTCCTCCATGCAAGCATCAAATCGATCCACAAAAACATGTGAGTGTGGTGTTTGGACAGGAACATGAAAAATAGTGACAAAAGGAGAAACCTGAGCCACTGGTAGTGAGTGACAGCTTAGAGGAAAGGAACACAATTATGCATGCAACCACTAACTAGTAGAGTGGGTTATATATATATATATATAAGCAAGCACAGACCCAAAACCCATTAACCAGATTCTTCAAAGTTGAGACAATTCACTTACCAACAACTCAATTTAAGCTGATCAATCTGGGGTCTCTCTCTTTTCCAGTTATTGTTTGTATGCTTTGGATGGTCTCCAAATCTAGAATATATATACACTAGAAACATCACATGCATAGCCGCCCTTCACCTTCTCTCTGTTCTGGGCCCTTTTTTACAGTTCTCA
>JAYMSU010000770.1:0-12244 GCA_036897765.1 Erodium chrysanthum | reverse complement strand
GTTTGACTGGCCTGTGAGGCTATAGCTTAGTATGAT
The DNA here is from genome assembly GCA_036897765.1 of Erodium chrysanthum. Taxonomy (NCBI): domain Eukaryota; kingdom Viridiplantae; phylum Streptophyta; class Magnoliopsida; order Geraniales; family Geraniaceae; genus Erodium; species Erodium chrysanthum. The sequence continues at coordinate 12,208 of JAYMSU010000770.1, read as the reverse complement.
CATACATGGTCATGACAGTTTTTACCGCTAATACGGAATGTTTTTGTATTTACGGTTCTTATCATTAATGAAACTTTGATTTTCCTAAAAAATAACATGTGTATAGTATAAAATATTTTTTTGAAAGAAAAGAATCCAAAAAAAATGGAAGGGTCATAGTCTACTGTCGGTAGCCAATTGAGTCAATGTGTTCTAGATTAAAAACCGTAGATCATTATTTTCAATGTTCTAATGTGAAACAACGATTTAATATCACACTGATCTCATCCAATTCTAATCTGGATGGTTATTAAATATGATAAAAAAGATAAAGACACGGCAACACTTGAATCTTTTCATTGTAAGTCTAATTTTATTTTTTTGCGGCATTAGTTGGACCAACCTTTTATTCTGTCTCATCTCCCTTAAAGATAAGGTGTCATAAAAATATATCTAATCAGCCTAGTTTATATTTTCAAGTTTTAGGACTAATAATTCGAAACCTAAGGCACGGGTTAGTTATCAATATGATCTAATCTGCCCACAAAATTAAGTACTATAGTATTATTTATTTTGAGGGGATAAGTACTATAGTATTAGATATGAACATATTGATAAGTACTATATAGTATTTATCTTGGGTTCAAGAGAAGGGATGGAGGAGAGTTCAAATAGAGACAGACTGTCAGACCCAATACTGGCAATTACTGGTGATCATGAGACTGACTTCCCTAGGTAGATCATAGATGATTGTAAACACTATCTTCAGAATTTAGAAGAAGTGTCAATTTGTTGTACTCGTAGACCAGCAAATCGAGTAGTTCATTGGTTAGCCAGAGATGCCCGTTTGGAACGAACAGGACATACCTGATCGTCTCCATCAACTTCTAGTGTATGACATAATATCTTAGCAATAAAGTACCCCTTTACTCAAAAAAAAAAAATTAAATCAAATGTACTCATAATTTAATTGAGAAAATCTAAATTATATTTAATTCATATTAATAAAATATATTAGAGGATGCTTTCCAATATTGCATCCAATAAATCAATCATTTTAAAAATATAATTGTTTTGTGGGATGTTTCCATGTAGATATAGATATGACATGGATGGATAGTTTGTTGGTAAACCACCCAACATAGACTATTAATTATTGCTTCAATTCGAATTAAGTAGCATTATTTGTGACCCCATTTTATTTATATCTCCATATGCACGCATGTTGTTTTCAGACCAAGTGAATCCTGGGCCATTCCAATACAAAAGTAAAATGTTGATTCGTTGTGTTAGGTTTGATCTCAAGAAACAAAAACACCAAATTTGATTTGGTGCACAAGTCAACCCCACTTTGACATGGTTTTGTTTAGTGGAAAATCCAAGACAAGACAAACAAACCTCATAACATATACTACAAAACTTGTACCACCTACATCTCTATAACCCACCACTCAAACCTACTTTCCCTCCAATTTTGTTGAAATAAATACACTAACCTACTTGCCTTATGTTTTCTTCTTCCTTATTTTGTTACCTAGTTTCTCTAATGTCAATTATCAACCATTGTAGGAGACTTCCCGTCTATACATATGTTCGAATAAGTCAACCAGTATGACCAATAACTGCCACATATCGTTAGGGTTTCTTTAGTTACTATACGACTTTCCATAATTATAATTGCATAGAAAAAATATGTAATTTAAAAGATGATTTGGTCAAATGTTATCCTCAAATCGGATTGTCTAGGGTGGTTTTAACAATCAATGGGGACATGAGTTGGTTTAGCTTGATCGGTCTGTTGATTCATTATCCCAAACTTTTAAGTAGTACATTAAGTTATCTAGACGTCGTTAGTCTGGTTTAACCAAGTTTGGTTAATGAATGACTAACATCATACTAGAATTAGGACTTACTTTTTCTGCGAATTTTCCCGCTTAATGAAGCTTTGTTTTCTTCGAAAAACAATAATTATTCAATTTTGGGTACTAATAGAAGCAATAATTAACAACCATCCTCTTGACTAAATTTGGTGCAAATGGACAGAGAATTTGAATTGGGCCTAATGGGTTCAGATTAAACGTTAATCTGAGAGAAGCAGGTCCAAATCGCTTATCATAATTTGGGCCGGCCCAATTATGGTACCTATCTTCTCAATACAATTTAAAGAATTGTCACGTGCAGAGAGTGTAGAGCACGTGCGAGATCCCTATTCTGATCTGAAGTCTGAAGAAGACGGAGGGTGAATTTGCATTTCAATCGAGCAGGAGGAGGACAGTGACCTATAGTCTCGAAAGTTCTCTGAAAGCTCTCTGTCAGAATCTGAAAATCAGCGATGAGGAACCATGTCTGCTCTCTTCTTCTCACGTCTTCTCTGCTTCTCTTGATTTCTCTTTCACACATCCAAGCCGATGTCATAACCCTAACCGCCGATACCTTCTCCGACAAGGTAAATTTCATACAAAACCCTATTCGGTCCGTCCGTAACATTTCGGTATTTCTATTCAAAGATCAGTAATCCATGTTAGCTGTAATCTGGATATGGGTTTTGGCCTTTTTGTTTGTTTCTCTGTGTATTGAATTGTTTTGCTTGAATTTAGCCTTACTTGCTTACATTGATCAGATTGTGGTATATCTGTATGAATTCGTGAATGATGCTCAATTTTACAGCTGTGTATGTTAGACCAAGCGGTATTGAACCTTCTTATTGCTAAGTAAAATGGGTTGTGTTCAAAATTCAATCTGTGCATAGTTGTTGGTGTGATATTAGAACGGGTACCTTGTGATTGAAGCCGATGTTTCTTCAATCAAGGTGTGTTTTTATTCTATCTGCGAGCTTATGTAGAAGATGTCAATGTTGGAACAAAGATGTTTGTATTAATACAAAGTTTATATACTGATTTCTGTGTAATCTTGCATTTTGTAGGTGAAGGAGAAAGACACTGCCTGGTTTGTTAAGTTCTGTGTTCCTTGGTGCAAGCATTGGTAACCATCCTGCCTTTTAACAGATATGTTCAGTTAAGTAGAATTGCTCTTTTTGTGTACTTTCTGATCTCCTTACTGATACTTTGGCAATGGATTCTAGTAAGAACTTGGGATCAGTATGGGAGGACCTAGGGAAGGTGATGGAAGGCGAAGATGAAATAGAGGTCGGAGAGGTTGATTGTGGCTTAAGTAAACCAGTTTGTTCAAAAGCTGATATCCATTCGTATCCTACCTTTAAGCTCTTCTACGAGGGAGAAGAGGTTGCCAAATATCAAGGTAATATTCAAATTGTACATGATATTGAGATATGTAATTTTCTTTACTGCCTTCTTGCTTTCAGTTTGAGCAACACTTTGACTTTTTTGAGTTATACCTTGAATGGGCATGAGGGTGGATAGTCTGACTATGTTAATATAACATATTGTCACTGTTACTCCATGATTTTGTGGATGATTTGCCAATCACATTATTTTATTTGATGTATCTATCACTTGTGTGGCTTATATGGTGTTTAGATGATTTCTTTTGGAGTTGCCCTTTTGTGTCATGCCAAGAATATCACCTATGTTCCAAAATATTGTCCTGTTTACTTTTAAGCAAAAATTAATAATTGAACACCATTTTGACTGTGTTGACTGATTAAGCTACTCAACTCAGTTCCTTTAGTACATTCATGGAGTTGCGTGGTTCATCATTGCTCATATTGTGATACTGCTATATTGCAGTTGATTGATTCATCATTCTGTACATTCTTCAACTGCATGCATGAAAATTTCATTAACAGATGAAGCTAATAGATAAGACTTATGTGATATTTTTCATCTTACAAATCTATCCTGACACCCTGCCTCTCACCCTATGTTAATCTGGGGTAGAGATGTAGATAGAACGAGCATTATATCCCTGGAAACTATTTCTGCAGGGAATATGATACCTCATCCAATGCTTAGGTCCAACCATATCCCTGAAAGAAGCCTAAATATTGAATCATAGAACCACTTTTGTAAAATGCGTGCTGGCTAGTTGTAATTAGGACATGGAGATTATCACGCTGCTGCTCATTGTACACTTCTGCAAGGGATCATGAATATGCTAATGCCAGCAGGCACTGGTAATCGTGGAAATGATTTTGGCCTGACATAGACTGGTATCAAATTGATTGGGTCTGAAGTAATCACGAATTATATATCTCACACAGGATAATAATGATATTGAAATTGGTATTACTGATGGTTAACTTGGGAATATTATGCTAACCCTTATTTTTATGTCTGGCTGATACTTATTTTGATTGTAGAATCAGATTGTTCTTTTTATTCACATCATATATATTCTATGATGAAAATTCTTTTAAAATATGGCTTATCATCAAGAATTCTCTTGAAGTTGTTTAGCAGACTGAAGGAAATGTTATCCATTTAAATTTTCATTTATACACCAACTAAAATTGGAGTCAACATCTGTCTGCAAGTTGTTTTCCGGCACAAAATTACTCTATCATGAAATTTCTGTGAGTTTTAACCATGTTTCTGTCTACCATGAATTTATTCAGGACCAAAGAATGTTGAGTCATTCAAAACATTCGTCTTGGAAGAGGCAGAAAAGGCAGTGGCCAAGGCACATGTCGATGAAGACAAAGAATTATGATGAGGTACTCACTATGGCGTGTCGAATAGCTTGGAAAATTTGTTTCAAGTTTCTTGAGAAAACCCTTGATAAGGATTTTGAGTTCATTTAATTTCCAAGCATTATGGAAAAGACAGTCAGCAACATTGTCCAGAAAGTGAAATACTTCCATTCTGCAGGTGCAAACCTTCCATAGTTACAGCAAGCAAATCAACTATGCAATCTCATTGCTTGGAATGGATCATTCACTGGGACATAGTACTTGACAATGTGTTGTTTTTTGCTTGTTGTGGTCAATGCTTTGTTTTGGAACCGAGACAGATTAGATTACTGATAATTGTAGACAAGGATAATTATTGTTAGCTTGTGGGAGTAAAAACTTGTTTCCATTAATCCTCATCTTACTTGTCAATTGCTACAATACAAATGTGTATGCATGAGTTGAACTTTTCTAAACTCAACTGGAAAGAAATACAAACTCGTATAAATGTCAGATTAAAGTTAATTAATTTTGTGATTCATCTCATTTCTGCAATATTGCAGATGAAAAGAATTCATAACATTATTCCAGAATAAGAGTGACTAGAACAAAAAAGTACTTGAAATGGATAACATTTTACATCATCCTCGTACGGTTTCTCAGCATCCAAACAGTCTAAAATGGTTGTATCAATCAGTTCTTGAGAGGATCTTCGAGCTCTTTCTTCTTCAACTCCTCTTGATATATTCTCAGTTGTTCGTTCATCTTCTCCTATATTAACACAACAAAACCTCAATAAAACCACTACTGGTTTGTATCCAGAGTCCAAGCAGGCAAGTATCACTAACCTTGTAGCTTGTCTCCACCCGGTGCATTACATAGAATCCAAGAACGCCGCCGAAAATTGTGCCGGCGATGATACGCACGTAGCCCCACCTCTGAGAAGGACCCACCACCACCATTCTCTTTTTCCCCAGAAAATGTCTGCGATCTCAGTGGTACTGCAATTGTTCAAATGCAACAAGTTTAGTAGTTAAATTTGGTCCATAAGTACGATTCAGAGACTAGATTTGACAAATTTATCAGTTTCATGTTCGTCATCGAGCAACTCTTAAGTAATTTACGAAAGCAATCAACAAGATCGAATCCAGCTTATGATTGAACAAATATATTCATATGCAGAATCAAACAAGATCAGATAGCCCATAGAGAAACTGATATCAATCAAAATAACGAACGAGGGAGAGAAAGAGATCAGATTCGAACCTGAACCTGAAACACACAAAAAATCAACGTTTTCTTAGACCAGCTTCGACAGAGAGAGTAGATTGAGATCGAGGGCGAGAAATGAGACGCTAGGGCTCCTCTCCATAGCCGTTGGATTTTAGGATTATCCGACGATCTAGATGCCCCTTCACTTCACACGATGGATGGGCCACCGATATTTGGGCCGAGTTAACCCGGCCCATTATGATCCAAACTAAATTAAAAATAGTTAAGGAAACGAGTCAGGTTTCTTGAGCAAAGGGAAAGAACAGAACTTAAGCAGAAGCGAGAAAGAGAGAGATCGTGAAGCTCTGCTGTTTCTCTTCCACCGAATCGCTGCCGCTATCAGTCAAATTGGATCTGCACAAAAATCGCAATGTAATTGATTTTCTTTCTTCTTCTTTCAGAATCATGTATTGTTTTATCTCTTTGCAAATATATATTTTCCAGTTTTATATCGTTCTTAGAAGCACAGTTTGATTGATTGTTCATTGTTGCAGCCGATGGAATCAAACCAAGTCAATCACGGTCCTGTAATCTCGCAAGCTTCATCTGAGAGAACTCTGTATGAGACTATTTATTATGTCATGCATTTTGTTGTATATTTAGGGTTTTAGGTTACATTTCGAGATTCCCAGAGCGAGATCCTAATTCCATTACTGGGTTTTGTTTCTAGGTACCCTTATGTTACTGGAACATCTGTTGTGGCTATCAAATACAAAGATGGGATTTTGATGGCAGCTGATATGGGAGGTCAGCTCTGATTTCAAATGCTCAGGCTGTTATTTTTTAACCTAAATTGTGATTTGCTTGTTGATAGTGATGGTAGTGTTTGCTTTACGAGAAAACGGAGTATAACCAGGAGAATTGTTCGTTGTCTCCCTTTTTACTAGTAATTTTTAGTGTCTGGTTAGGTTGCACTATTTTCTAGGGACTTACTAATTGGCTGGTAAAACTATTTTAGTGATTTTCCATCATGCCATCCACTACGCTAATCTGAACCATTTTATAGTAGTTTCCTGTCCATTCCTTCATTGAGCTGCTAATACCATTTCTCTCTTGAGCTGCCTATCTGTTGATGGCTGATCTATTGGTTGAATTTTAGTTTAGGTATTTAGAAAGTGCTTAGCACTTGGTAATGGTCATACGAACAAAGCTTGGAATAGGGTTGCACCTATACCGTAGCTAGCAAATTAATTATTTAGGAGTTTAATATTGTCTTCCAAAGTAAATTATCTCACATGGATGAGTAGTTGTGTATCTGTAACATTTGAAATGCAAGCTACCATAGAATTGCAGTTTTGTTGTTAGTTGTTACAATAACCTAAGATGCTCGATAGACAATAGGATGAGTTGGGTGCTTTTAGCCCTTACTACCTTCATATGAATTTTCATTGGCTAACATGTCATCTGTGAATCTGCAATTGTTCACTCTTACTAGCTATTTTATCGCAAATTTAATGTGCTTATCATGCCACCTGTTATAATATGTTTGATGGCCTCTTGTATATCATCATAAGTTGATTTTTGTTCAAGTAAAATATTTCATTTTCATGTAATAAACTGTTTCATATCGATACTCATAGTAGTTTTTTGTACAATTATATACGTGTCATGAAAAACTGGGATTCATGGACAGGTTCTTATGGATCTACCCTGCGCTACAAGAGTGTGGAGCGAATGAAGCCTATTGGAAAACATTCTCTCCTTGGTGCAAGTGGGGAAATAAGCGATTTTCAAGAGATTTTACGTTATCTTGATGAGCTCGTGTAAGCATTAGTTTTTTTTTCAAAAATAATTATGTTGGTTTAAATATTCCCATCTTGATTAATTTTCAAGAGATTTTATGTTATCTCAATGAGCTCATGTAAGGATTAGTTTTTCTAAAATAATTGTCATGTTAGTTTAAATATTCCCACCTTGATTATGAGGGTTGTACTGGTATGATTTCTGTAATGCTTGAAACTTCCAACTGTCATAACTCTTGGTAATTTGATTTTTACAGCCTGAATGACAATATGTGGGATGATGGAAACTCTTTGGGGCCCAAAGAGGTGCACAACTATCTTACCCGAGTAATGTATAACAGGCGTAACAAGTTTAATCCACTATGGAATTCCCTTGTTCTTGGTGGAGTGAAAAATGGACAGAAGTATCTTGGAACGGTAGGCTTTGTTAATATTTTCCTTTAATCCTTAATGGCAATCTAAATAAGGTTTGCTACTGGGACTTAACATTTGGTAGTGGTGTATATCTAGGTCTCTATGATCGGTGTCAATTATGAGGACGATCATGTGGCAACTGGGTTTGGAAATCACCTTGCACGCCCTATTCTTCGTGAGGAGTGGCACGAGAACTTGAGTTTTGAAGATGGTGTTAAGTTACTGGAGAAGTGCATGCGTGTCCTCCTATATCGCGATCGGTCAGCTGTGAACAAGCTTCAGGTATGGTTCTTTAATTGTTGTGAGTACTTAATGTTCATTAGTCCTTGACAGCCTTTATTCCCTAAATTACAGGTTGTGAAAGTGGTTTCATTTCATTTGTCTCAAGTAGTTAAGCAAATATGCAACCTACAATGTTTATTCTTCTTAGAACTTGAATCTTCATTGACTCGAGTTAATTGACATTCCCCCTCTTGTAACTAACTCACATGATTGAAGGATAACGTTGAGATTAAAAGGATAATTAACCTGCTAGAAGAGAAAGTGGACACTCATTATGGGACATCCAAAATAAGAAAATAAGACACTTATTTTCTGGACGGAAGGAGTACTAAAAACAAGTGTATTGAAAGTAAAGTTGTCATGATTAAAGTCACATTAGCATCTATGAATGGGTGGGACGTTCCATGGCATTTCCCAAACAAGATAATAGTTTACTGATATATCTCCTAATTAGGAAATAGTCCCTTCTATAAATTTAGTTGCCGTTAGATGGTTTATAAATGTGTTTAGTTAAGTGCTCAAGGAAACTAAAGGCTGGCACCGCGGTCCGTGTAGCCAGTGTTAGTAATATACGTGTAGTGTTTTATTTCTAATTCGCCCAAGAATAATGTGCTGGTTATGGTGATTTAAGAATTATAATTTCTCAGGGGGTTTGATTGTGTGAATCTTATGATTGCTTCCTTGTGGCGTATAAAATTGTATTTGTAGTAATTCTAATTATGGTTGCACATCTTTAAACAGAGCCTTTTAAAATGGTGGCAGTGATGGGTTCATATAAACTAGTATACCAATTTGTAGTTTTGCGTGCTTACTATTTTACATTCCAGAATGTGGTTTGCATGGTTGTGTTGTGCCATGTGAATTTAGATCATTTGCATAGCTCATGTTGAAGTTGAAAATATTGTAGGGTAAGATCGAATTTTTGTATGATTCATATCTAGTGTCTATTTCTCTAATATGTATGAGATCTTGAAAATACTGTAGGGTAAGATCGAATTTTGTATGATTCATATCTAGTGTCTATTTCTCTAATATGTATGGGATCTTGAAAATTCAGATTGCAAAAATCACGGAAGATGAGGTCACTGTTTCTCAGCCATACTCATTGAAGACCTTCTGGGGATTCTCAGCTTTCAACAACCCTACACAGGGTGCCGAAGGATCATGGTAGACAACATGTTATGTGAACTCTCATCCTGGAACCATTCATATGTTGGGTCAAAATGAGATGAAACTGCCCTTCCAAGGAGTTGAGTTGAAACTTTGATACATATTTTGGTTTTCTTAAACTAAACCTCTAATTTCTTATGTTTAATGACTATGTGGCCATCGTTGTGTGTTACGAAAAATATTTCATTACATGCATTGTATGAATCATCGAAGGAGGGTCTTTTAGTGGTTTTCTTCTGCGAAACTACTTAGATAAACAGAAATTGGCAGCATATATGTTGTCCTGTGCTCAGTCCTGAGCAATTCCGGGACCAGTGTGGGAATATGAGCCACCTTGTCATCGTAGGTATAATTTTTGGTCACACAAAATGTTCAGATTTATAAATAAATTTTCTCATCCTAGAACCGTTTAAACTTTTTGATTATATATGAGAAGCAGATCACATCTCTACTGCTATAAGCGGTTATATGCGTTTCGTCACAAAAATTTATTATTCATCCTCTAGATTTTCGAAATTTTTATCTACTTTGTCAGTTTGTGCTACAACGCTCATTAATTCTGTCTTCGTTAATGAACACAATATTGTAAACGCACACAATTTTTATTTGATTCAATGAAATTACACAAATGACTGAAATTGGTTAAACGAAACTACATAAACAATAGTACTTAAACAATTTTTTGTAATCGAAATCACTTGTTCTGTCACCATATATGTGCTACAACATCTTCGGTGTAATTCCGAGTTTTTTTTTTAATTCTGACGCGCGATCTATCATGATATCGGATCCCGATGACGCTCCTTGACAGCGAACTCTTGATGTATGTATTTTATTCTCGTCCATCACTAGTTGGATGTATCGACACTCATGTTGCTCATCCTCGACTATGGTGACACAAGTATACATGATAGTCGCGATGTTTCACTCATTAAGACAATTTCATCCACACCATCAATGACACTATTATATGCTAGCATTCAAATTGCATCGGTGCACATCTGGTATGAAGAAAAACATTCATCGTTAAACATTTTTAGAGTTGGTGGAGAAGGGGATAAAGGGTGACAATGGTGTTAGAGGATAAATGGCGTACGAAAATTGATATTGGAGGAGAAATGACTTAAGATAATCGGACAGAGTATATATAAGGAAGAAGAGAGTCGTTGGTCTCCAACAAAACTCTTTTTCGTCAATGAAGGGGGACACATGACCACTTCTCCTCATATCTCGTATTTAATTTCTGTTCAAACACGGCTAATTAACTTCCGAGATTAGATACATTCAATCAAGTTTGACTTCGTCAGCAAAATGAATTCAACTTACGCATGCGACATCATTTGGCCTGACGAGCTCTAATTCAACCAACAAAGCGCACGAATCCAATAACGATTTCAACCGGCACTTCATCGTACACTTGGTCTAAACTGTGATGGTTGCAAGAGCTTTAAAATTCTTAATCCTCAAAAGGCACATTAATTGATTCTGAAAACAAAACAATAATAAAAGAGGAGACATGGGGCCATGTCCCCAGTGCTAGATAGATTCCATGGAAAAGTTGAAATATGCATATCCAACGGCTGAAAGCATGATGGTCCATCCTTATCCCCATGAGGTAGAGGGCATGAAAGCCAACAAAAACAAGAATCTGAACCCTCCTCTCTCTCTCGTGCTCCAGCAGAAGCAAAATTGTTTCCTTTAAATCTGAATTGAGCATCTCTCAGCCTCCACAGACCCCAAAATCAATCAGAGAACATGCAGTCCATGTTCAACCTCCACAGCTCCCATGGCCTACCCTTATCTGTTTCTGGGATCACACATCACTTCACTTTTTCCAAAGAGTCAGTACCTTCTTCTTCTCTCTTTATCTGATCCTTGTAACAGTTTCGATCGAATTTGAAATGGGTTTGTGTGGGTGGGTGCAGGATAGCAGATCATGATCGGAGAAGGAAGGCCATGAAGATGATGGAGCAGAGCCGATCAGATGGTCCCAGTCCGAGAGATCTGAGTAATGCTCATTTTGCCTCCAAATCTTCTTCTTGTACAGCTAAAGCTGCATAAAAAGCTACTCTTAATGATGATCATCTCTAAGAGGATCAGATCAGTCATGTTCTTGTTTCTTTAATCTTCTTCTTATTAAGACATGCTTCTTTTCAATTCCTTTGTTTGTTGATTCTGTGTATGTTTTGATCTGTTTGTTGGGTTCAGATTCTGGAAATCATGGTACCAATTTTACAACATGAATGGATATTGTAAACAACATAACAAAACGTCATCTAACTTGTCTCGTATTCATATATAAGTAACATCTATTATTCTTTTGGGTTTCTACAGTTGATCAAATGACAGCAGTACTTATCCAATTATCACAGCATCAATTATTTTCTCTGGAAAATTAAAGACAAAAAAAAAAGAACACCAGAAATTGAATGTCCCCTAGTGAGCTTGGGTTTTACATTGGGCTATACAATACAAGTCCAAAAGAAGTTCTCTAGGGTTGGGCTTTGATTTCACATATGGGCCTCACTGTAAATACTTGCAAAGCCTTGTGAATTATCCAGGCCTGTTACATAAGTTCAATCTAGTTCCGGGCGATGATTGTATTATTCACCTTTATTAAGACGTCTTCTAAAAATCATGGGTTAGTTACGGATGATTACAATGATGAATGTCTAACATACGCAGGATTATGTATATAGATTTAAATGACGGATGACTATATATGTAGATAAAAACAGTACAACTTGACAAATTTACCCCC
>JAYMSU010000769.1:0-12244 GCA_036897765.1 Erodium chrysanthum | reverse complement strand
TTGGTGCAGTGCACATATAGATTTGTTTGTATAATATATACCCCATCTGCATTCAATCAATGACCATCTATTTCATCTCTACAATGCTATTTTAACTTGCCTCATTTTTTATTATTTATTTTGAGATCTATTAGCGAGCAAAAAAAATTTTTTAGGCCCCATTTTCTGGTTTCGCCTAAAGCCACCAAACAACTAGGGTCAACCCTGCATGTGGAGGTAGCTTGCATATGAGGAGGGTGGCAAGCTCTCAATCCCACATGAAAAGACATATATCTATTTGAGACCTCAACGATTCTATCTATCAAATCTAGGTGAGTCAAACCTCAAGGAATATATCTAAACTGGAGATACAAAGCAAATGGGTTATCCATCAGCTGGAGATGAAAATTTCAATGAAATCCTGGTCTCCAAACAAAAACCTTTTATTGAAAATGTAATTTTATGGATTGACAATCAAATGCAAACCTTTACACTGGGGTAGTGTAGTGTACATATCTGTAGACTGTAGTTTACACGATCTTAAAAATCATATTACAAATATCAATTATGTAAAAAGCCGAAAAGGCCACAAACTGAAGACGAAGAAGAAAAATCCCTCACCATGAGAGTTGGGAATGCACAATTTTGATTTGTGCAACAAAAAATAAAACCCCAACCTCACAAAACTATCCATTAAAAGATACACATCATGAGGAATAGATGGGTGGTGGTGGTGCATTGTGTAAATCAGGTGTACAAGGGTATAATGAACAAATATCACATTGATGAATCTTAATCTCTGCCATGTCACAGCAAACCGGCCAGAATTGCTCCGGGATCTGTCGATGGTGTTATGTGACTGGTTGGTTCAGTGACGGGAGCTGGCAGGGATGGATGTGGAGATGTGGGAATGACAAGTAGCTGTTCCTTGATGTACTCCTTCAACCTGAGGATCAAATATCACAACTTTGTGAATCTATGAAACTTTTAAACAAGTACAAGGGCGAGAAGATGAATACATACTCAGATGTTAGGGTAGGATCCCCAGATGCAACTGTCATGCGCAGCTGGGTTCTGTCTGCTGGATCTGTTTCAAGTCTGATCTGTATATCATCAAAAGAAAAGTTTACCAAATAGTAATTTTCCAAAATTCCAGAATATTGTGAGGTTAGGGTTCTGTAAATTTGCAATACTTGGTGAATATCATCTCTACACAACATTGCTTACTTAACGTAGTATGTTGAATTCAGTCAACTTGGTACAATCGAACAGAATGCAAACTATATTTGAAAGCCATGAAGACAATCCCACACTCAAATTGGAAAAAACTTTGCTGATCATAGGTTATATATGAAACCATTAAGAAAAGGTAAATAAGCTACCACAGACTAATAGATATTCTTACCAAACAGAGCATGGCCCGTGTACTCTCTGAGTAAAAGGTTGTGCTTGCAACCAGATTGTTTGGATTTGGATCCTAGAACAGCAAATGCGTGTCAATAAACAACACATATTGATCTCATTGAAGGAGAGGCCCAAAAGAGATGAAAGAGTAACTTACAAGGCCTGGACAAACCATGAACCGTAAACTGTTGAATAAGTTTGCCATTTCTGATAGAGGCATTGGTCTTACACCTCTTACCTGTGGCAAGTAAAAAGTAGATAGATGGTGATTACAGTTTTGAAAGCACTACAGTTACTTGGCCCCGCGTTATTTTATCAACTTCTGATAACAATCAGATGTATGATCTCCAGACAATTGACGGAAAAATAATCTAAATAAAATAATTCTGTATGAGAAAAAAACTGAAATAGAAATTATATTGATTGAGACACACAAAAATCCTTAATGAATGTAGCATATACTTACCACTTCTTGAAGCTTTAAAGGTGGTCCTGAAAGCGACTTCCATTGAGAAAAAAACTCATCAGCAGACACTGCTACAGGCTGAAGAAATTTATTCAACACAGCTGGAAGTTGAAGCTTGGCATTAACCTATAAAGTGGAAAAAAGTCAACTGCAGTTGCAAACAGCCACAATTTTCTGTAAGGTGACTACATAAAGCTTGGGTGTTATCTGAGTACCATGGTGGTACCAAACTTGTAAGAGAAGTCAAGAACAGCTACGTCCCTGCTTGGGCGGAGATTCACGACTTCAAGTGGACATTGTACCTATACAACCATAAGCAAAGACGTAAGATAATCTAATATCAATGATCAGCCATCAAATGCAGACAGATATAACAAGTATCCTCACCTGTGCCCGGGGAGGAATAGTATCGGGTACTAAAGAAAACTCCACCTTAAAATGAGGAGGAGGTAATACTATAGCCTGAACTGAAACAAGAGGAGAAGTATTCTTGTTTCCCAAGAAAAGACCAAGACGCCCTTGATGGCCTTGCCACTCTCCTTTAACGCCAATCTGTACAATATTTATGCCAAGCGAAAGTCAAGAGGATGGATGGTGAAGTTCAAAAACATTATGGTTGACTAGACAGCAGAAGACAAATAATTCAAACCTGAATATATGGATCCTCGTATAGAACACCACTATCCTTCAAGCATAAAGCACGAAATCTTTCTGTGGTACTTCCTATTGGCTGCAAGATTAACAACATAGCTTGTTGATTATTTAATACAACTTCGATTAATTAGGCCTAATGATGTTTCATCTTGCTACTTAGCTATGTAATGCCATGAGAACCCAAAATATTGAAACTCAAATTTTAAATCAAACATTGAACAGTGGAATTCACATATTTGAGTTCCATTGTACAATATGTGAGTTTCGTTATTCAATACTTGAGTTTTCATTGTTCAAAACTTGAGCTTCCGTAGTTTTCTGTTTTCATGGCATACTCTGGTTACTGGTAGTACCTGAACAGTATTTGTCTGCTCTCCAACAGGCACTATGGCTGCAGCATCTGCTGTATCTAGAAGATCTTCATGTCCAGATATTGTATTTGGATCAGATTGGTGAGTAGCTCCAGGAGGGCCATCAATGGCCAGTGGACTAAGAAGATCTCCAAGGAGATCGGCTGAGGGAGGTTGGGGATCTACTTTGCTCAAAGCCCCATTTACCTGGGTCAAGTCTTGATCTTCTGGGTTATAACCCTGTCAAAAATTACATAGTATTCTCAAAACAGAGAAGAGAGAGAACAATATAATTCCCGGGGTAAGAAGAAGACTAACCACATTACTGACCGTGCTTGGCAACTTAACAAGACCAAGCTGGCCAACCTGTGGACTCCCATTAGATGGAAGTTGGTCACTTAAAACCAAGGCGTTTGATGTCTGCTGCTTGGCTCGCAACTTCATAGCACTTTGCTCTGCAGTATCTATTTCGGTATCCTCGGCTTTTTTTATCAACACAGACTACACTTGAAGAGTGTATCACAGTTAGCATCATTAATCTTGAAAATAACATTACCCCAATTCATGAGCCAACCAATCCCACATTTTTGGTAGAAGTAATTTGCAACTGACAAGAAAAAGTAAAGCTATAGACAAACCTCGCGTTCAGGGAACTTAGGCATCTCAGCTAAAATGTCTACAAGAGCTGCACCTTTTCTACTCAATGCAAAATATTCCACAGCTCGTTGTTGTATCTCAACATCAATGCAACTCTCGTATCTTAAATAATGCAAAGTGATGTCAAGAAAACTTAGACAGAAACCTCAAAAGTATTTATCCAAATGAAAGGAAAAAACAGAGGTACAGAGGCAGATCTTACTTGCTAAATATTTCCCAAATCTGATTCTGTAGTTCTGGCTCAGGTGGTTGGGTATGCATTAAGATCTTAGCATATGTGGATAGAAGAATAGAAACTGTAGTCAACCTGCAGATACATTACATGCCCTCCAGGTATAAATAAATTAAATAACAAATAGTAGTAACTATTAATAATAATGGGAGGTTTGTGTGCTCTTACGATACAGTGGGAAGCTTCTCATGTATTTTGATGAATATCTCCCTTGGACTACACCCAGGCCGTCTAGCCAAAAGGTGGCCGTACTCTCCAAGAAGATAAGCACTGACCTGTTAGCATAAACAATTTAAAAATAAACTTAGTACAGTGCAATAGATGAAAAGGTCAGTTTTATTGATGTATCACAGTTTGAAATTACTCATTCTAGTAAATGATTTAAAAGCAATCAATACTGCAAAAAATTATGGAGCAAATAATAAAACTTACAAATGCACTATCTGCAAGAAATGGCAATCATAGATTAAAGGCCTAAAACGAAGAAAAAAATGTCAAATCCAAATATGGTAAGGAACAGGCAACTATGATGGGTAATCTCATAAATCTCTCCATACAATGCTAAGAGCGCTTCCTCAAAAAACACATTATATCTTGAGTGAGATTATTCATCCAAATATATGGTGTAAATTTGAGGCGGGTCATCAAAATCTTAACAATGTGTAAGATATGGAAAACAAACCAGAAAAACTAAAAAAAAACTACAGAAGCAAAAAAATATGAATAGAAAACAGTTCACATGCATAATAGGATATTTGCTTATCATGCAAGTAAGGATCTTGTGGTAAGTGAATCGAAGTCACAATACCTTGACCATTGTCTCATGTATAGCTGGTTTGTCAAGATACTCTCTGGCTTTTGCTGCTGCATAAGGCTGGTTCAATGCAAAATTTCAATCCCATGGAAATCCTTATTTGGTACTTGATGTTTTAAGTGTATGTTACAAACGTTTTGATCACCTGTAGGTCCTCATTGTTCGTTACGAATTGCACAACACGAAACCATATGTCATCACTAACAAAATCTCCTGCCTTGTCAATCAACTGAAGGATGACATCAACATACCTGTGCAACATTGTGCAGATATAATATCATACACGGTATAAATCACGTAATAGATTGTCATTTTAACCACAAAACATCACTCGAATTTCCAAAGGAACGATAAAAGGCATGCAATTAAAGGCAAAGATGACTGTCACCCCTCTTACAGACCCATTTTCATGAGCAACAGAAAATTTTGTTCTTCCACAAGCCATTACCATGATAGGTCGGGGGCAAATTTCTCAGCTAGAATAGCTGCTTTAAGTGACAATTCTTCACGCATTGCAAAATCTGCTGTGCTAAGATACTGCAAAAGAAGAAACTAGTAAGTGGCGTGCTTATTTTGTGCATTGACCACAATGATTCTCAGATTGCTATTAGTTAAATGAAGCCGTTTTCTCAAATAATATAAAATAACTAATCTTTATGCAATGGTAAGTACCTCCAACAATTCTTCTACTATGTCTTTTGCATTTGAAACATCACACATACCATAGAGCAAATCAAGAGCACGCCTACGAATACTGTTGAGGAAAGAGTTGGGATAAAAATGATGTCAGTACGCAATATAGTATTGATAGCATAAGTAACTTTGAAGTGCAGGAATAGCAGAATATCTTAATGTAACAATGAATGTATGACTGAATGATTTTGAAAAAGAAAAAACGTTTAGCGAAACATTACCACAAATTAAAAGTAGTGCTAGTAACGGGACTTTCTGAAAGAAAAAAATGCCTCTTGCTCTCATTATACACCACTGGAGATTCATAAATGAAATGACTGTAGTAGGTGAGGTTTGTCTAACTCTTATTTTAAGTTATTGATATTTCTTTTACTCTGCTACTTTCAAGCGGGTATCCCATCTTTTCGAATTTCTAAGTTCCAGATTGTAATGCTATATGTATTAAATGTGCAAAGAGTGGTACTGAGATAATTAAATTGATAACAATTCTAAAGGCTATCCATGCAAAAACAGAACAGGAATGGATAAAAAGTCTAGACATTTTGATTTACTTTTCCCATGGTTTCATAGTCACATTTGAGCAATGATTCATAACAACCAAAATATAGTCAGAATGGTAAAGCAAGTGCAGAGGTCTTGGTATCTTTGACCCTCATTCATAGAGATATATATAGATATAGTTTTTACCAGAGTTGATCCTATTTCATTGACAAAGAGCCAGACTGTGCATATAAATCGGCAACAATATTAACTAGTTGGACTGAGAATTTCATAAACACTGTAACTATAAGTGAACCTGATGTCAGGATCCTTCAAGGAAGTGATAATCTGAGGCTGATGTCTTTTGATGATATCTTGAACATCAGGTACCATCAACATGTGAGTCATGTTCTCCTGCATCAGAGCAATGTAACATCAAATGATGCAATTATACAGTAGCGATCCAGCAGTAAACTCAATTTGATCATAAATGCCATCCAGTAGTCAAATAAATAAAAGGGAAGATAGCAATAGTTCCACAACTAACCAACCCAAGATATCGTATATTCGGTTCCCGCACAGCGATAAATTTTCCAAGGAGGGCAACACACTGAGACATCATCTCTTTCTCAGCATCAAGATGCATAACCTGTCAAGAGGAAATCAGACACACAAGACATAGTTATGAACCCCTTAATGCTTAAAAACATACAGAAATTTATCTTCTATTTATCTTTTTTCTATTTCCCTACAGATGAAGCTATGGTGTACATATATAGACACCTGCAGTAACACAGATAAAAGTTATCTTCTATTTATTTATTTACTTTAATAAAATGCATGTACATTGTACACGCAGGCATGGACATGTGCACAAATATCAATAATTCTATCCAATTTCATAGAGACACAAACCAACCCCCTTTTGTTGTAAGTTTCAATTGGCATACATAGTTTGGACAAGAAGACAGAACAAGCCAATGAATTGTTATTTCAACACTATAGCTATTTCAAATTTGACCAGCTAAAATAAAGATATCAACTGACCAGAGCAAGGGCTTCAAAAAGAACAGCATGTGATGCATTATTCTTATTAACATTTTTTACAACATCAGTTCCCATCAATATCCGTTGCAGGACCTGGAATCAACAACATAAGGGTTAATAGAATCACAAACATTAAAAGTATGAAATTTTCTTGAGATGTTAACCTCAAACAGTGATCGCCTAGTATTTGGATCTTCAATGGTTGGAAAATACTGAAGAACCCTCATCGTCTTCACCTATAATAACCAAATATCATTGAGTATCAACATAACTTGTTAAATATATGATTGAGTGACAATATTGACCTTTGCAAAATGTGAACCAAATATCAATCTGCACGTGAACTTAAATATTCATAATAATTACTGAAAGGCACTGCTGAGAAATAGAACAGGGTAAAAGTAAATTATAAAAGAAACTATATGGAGAACAAATTGAAAAACAGGAGGAAAAAGATAGAATATAGTATGATCCCCTGAAGAATGTAATAAAATGCCCTGAAGCATGATGCTGATGTCAGCACTGCTATAAGAATGATAAAAAGTACAAGAAGTTTTGTGGAGAGTAAAAGGATAGAATATATCTACGACTTGAAATAAGGTCCTTCTGTCAAAGTTTAAAAGAAATGCTGCCTTTGTTCCAATATAAGAGCCCTTCTTTCCTAAATTTGATGTTCCAAAATAAGTGTCCCCTTTCCTTGTGAGAAAGTGAATCATGCATAGAATACCATTAATATCCTTGTATGAGCTAGTTATTACCACACAAGTGTCTTAACAACCAAGAGCACGTAGAAGAACATTGTGGGAAAATAAACACTAACCATGTTAATCCTTAACTTTTGTCAAAAATCAAACTCGGCTCTAATTTTAGAAATGGGAGAGTAATATTTCAGAAAAGGTGAGGAAAAACTAGCAAGGCAAATTTTACTGGATCATGTAAAAGAAAATAAATTGATCTAGTGGCCCATCCTAATACAACAATAGTGTATTTATTCCACACAAATATCCTTGCATTTTAATATTAAGTAAACATGAGCAAAGGCTAGTTCCAAAGAAAATATATGTACGTAACTCTTCGGATGAAACTTAAACACCATGTATCTATATCTATAAAAGGTTTTACATTATCCTAACCTGAAGCCAGGGAGATGGGATACCATAGTATGTGTATTCTTGTGGAACATCCTGGTTCCTAGCAAGCCGTTCCAGTATTTTCACACACTTTGGGAGACAATTCCAATATGACTCGTGATAATTTGACACAAGAGCAACAAGAAGACTCATGGAAGATGTCAAAACACCAAGATCACGTTCATCTAAAAGTTGTGCCATCCGGTCCGCCCTAGAATATGCAGCCAAATGAAGTATCAAATAAGAACATGGAAAATTAATATTCAGAAATAAATCTGTCATTTAAAATGTAACATTCAAATGTACCAGCCATCTATATTAACAACATCTGGGTTTTTCCTATACAATCGTAGCAGGCATAATGCAGCTTTTTTCCTCACAAGTGGCCGGCAACTGCTAGAAATCTGAAACAAATGAAGTTGATTAGCTGGCTACTTAGTACTACTACTGGTTAAGAATCATAACTTAGTGGAGTTCCTTACAAGTAATTTTTGAACATCGGGTGCTAATGATTCAGCAAACTCTCTGCCACCAATATTACCGACCTAAAAAGATGCAAATAGAACAAAAGAGAGACAAATATAGATGAGTGGGTTCTCCAACCTTCAAACTATGTTTCATTTAACAAATATAATTTGAAATGAACTGTACAAATATCAAAAGGTCTCTTTCAGTCATACCATAGTCAATGCTAAGCACTGGAAAGTCTCATTGCGACCAATAATATCATTCCGGACGGTATTTATTGCTAATCTCAAGAAATCATGGTTCTCATTTAACAAAGATGATGTCACTATGTACCCAACCTGCAATTATTTACAGCATTATCAGAATTCAGATTGAAATTAACTCCAATCACCATTATTTGTGCATAGAGCAGCAGAGAATATAGATTAAAGGCTTTTGACCTTTCTAATTGAAGGCTCAATGGTCATTTTAACCATATTCAGACTGACAAGTCTATCACTCAAGGCCAAATGGCATTCTAGTTTATGACAGCTGCAAAGACACCAGATACGAAAAATCAACTAGGCCTCCATCATCAAGTATCCATTTTAGTTGGCATGATCATATTCCTTTTTTATATTGATATTGCAGTGGATTTATTGCACCATATAAATTCTAACATCTAAATTTGTTTACTAACTCAAGTCGTGCCAATCATACGCCAATAGTATATAGTGATGTTGAACCGGTACACACATCTAAAAGTCTTGAAATGAGCAATTGCTCCTTTGATAAATACAGGCAAAGAAGAATTCAACCTGCTTTTCTGGATACTTTGGTGCAGATATTAAAGAAACAGCTTCCATATGACCAAAATCTACATCATAACCCAGCATATAAATGTATAGCATTTTCCACACATATTTCTTCTTTTCATTATGAGCCAATCCCTGTCATATCAAAAAAGAGTAAATAATCAACCACTCATTCCTCATAGTAGAATACACTTTTATAGGGATAGTATGCAGGAAATTGCAAGAGTAACTATAAAACACAAAGATGTACCAGGAAAGGAACTAACACAGTAGTTTGACCTGAAAGTAACAAAAAAAAAAGAGTACTTTTCTTGAACTAAGGTGCAATGTCTAAATCCTCACTGAGGGAGAAAAGAAAAGGATAAATTTCTAGCTAAGGCTTACAAATAGGCTTCCCCCTCTAAAAAAGAAGTGAAAATAAATATTCTGAAACCTCAGTTAAATAATTAGTTGTGACATTAAAGTGCTGAAAGATGATGCAAAATCCATGAGACAAGGATGTATAGAAATGACATGTCCCTGCAGAGCATTTCAATTTCAATTGTCAAATACTACAAAGATTGAAAATAGAGAAAACACTGGAACAAATAGAATACTTGAAATACCGCTACAATGATATATCCCCTTCAGTGGCCAACTTATTCCTCTCAATCTAGTACTTAATCTACTTTCCTTGTTCACATTACCAGATGCCTCATTTCAACTTTCCAGCAAAGCAGGCCTTGCAAGCCAACAAACCATGCAATCGAGACATGGGAAGCCTAAAAATCCCAATCTGGCATCTATGAGGCAATGCAACGGTAAATAGTTTACCAGCCACATGAATACTTCTTCCATTTAATATACATGAAACAGTATGCTTCCTTGGAATAGTCTTACATAATATACATGAAACTTCTGATCAAACATATATGCACACACACTTTCCCCATTTGATCAAATTATCAACCGTCTAACCAACACCTACTGGCCAAGTGGCAAAAGAGTTGGCTAACTTCAAGCAAGCTCTCATGTTCAAGTCTTGGTATGTACATATGTACATCAACCATCTAGAAAAGTTTAGCGCACACCCTGTGGTAAGACTTTAATACAAAACTTTTCAACTCATACAATACAACATTATCCTCTGCTTGCTAAAGTTTAGTTCATTGGGTAGAATAATAAACTGATCCGCACCATACCAACTTCCAATTCTTAAATAATTTGGTACACAAGACACTTGCTTGACCTGGTCATGCAACCCCCTCAGTGGAGAAATATTCAGTCTCCAAATGGCAAAACGACTACCTTCCATGTTTTACTATCATCAACCCATCATAATACACATCTTAAAGGAGGAAAAATTAAACTTACCCGAGTGAGTAATCATACTTTTCTTTGTAAACATGAAGAGTTTTGTTAAAGGTGAATAGATCAGGAACAGAAATGGTAGTGAAAGAGCATTTTTGCAATGCAAGTTGCACTATTTTCCTCTCAGACAGTCAAACTTATGAGTTCAACATAAAAAAAAGGTCCCCCTAAAAACCAGGAATAAGGTCTACAGTAATCCACTTCTGGAATAAATTGCCACTAGCTCAATTTGCTCTTAGCAAATTGGCCCTTGCATATATTAGTTCAACATTCCTCTGTGACTATAAATCTATACTTCTGCAGCGCAAATCACAAGGTAACCAACAATCGTTTAGCTAAATGAAGATAATGGAATACGAAACTTAATTCCATGCCAAACTCAGTTAAGTGGACAAATGCGTAATCAGAACTTCAGATTTTCTATAAAGAGTGGTCCAAACATAACTCAACAAAACTCCTCATTTCCTAAATTTACTCGGCAACCAAACACCACATTTCCCTCAAACCACCAACAAAAAACGCAATTCAAATAATTTCAACATTCTAATGACTAACCTTGTCTTGTTTGAAGCGGGTACGGATTTTGCCGAGCTCCTTGTCTACGCGGACTCGCTCCAGCTCTTTGTTCTGACAATTGCGAACGTCGCTGATGAAGACGGAGAGACCTCTCATGCCGGACAAAGCCATCGCCTCTCAGATCCGGCGGCGCGAGAGAGAACTGCTCCTTAGCTGTTGCAGATCGTCTAGCTCCGAGACCCGATCTATGAGCAATGACGAGATCCACCTAGAATCTGGAAGTGGAGATGGGCTATTGCTACCGAGTCCAGAGGTGGACGAAGAAGAAGATTGTGATCAGCGGGTGTGCAGAGAGAAGTAGAGGAGAAGGAGAAAGACCAGCGCGAGACGAGGACTGAGGAAATGTAGGAAAGTCGTCGTACACAAACACGACTTTTTTTAACCTCCGTTGCCGTTTTGATTCGTTTCATTTTGTCGATTGGGAATGCTTGTAAAGGTTTATTGTATATTTCAAAAATATATATATTTAAAATATTTGTATTCATATATGTTCAATTAATTTTTGGTTTGTTTGAGTTATTTCAAACAATAATGTTTGAGAAAGAAAAAAATGATTTTTATTGAACAGACAAATCTGCTGCAAGATTAGTGGCTAGACTTAAGAGACATTGTCCCAACTATGTGTGGTTCAGTCACGTTAGGGACTCACAAATTAACTAATGAACTACTTTATTATAAATATGAATTGTATAAATTATATTCGTAGACAGTAAATGATACAAAAACGTTTTACAATTCAAGACCTTCTATCGGATTGTCCCAATAAAGACATTATTAATAACGTGAAGGCAATCAAATCTATATATTATATAAAGCAGGATCCTAACCCAATGACGTGGCGTCCTCACTTTTCAGAATCACATCCTTTCTGTATTATGGTGCATTTCGTGAGAAATAGGTTTTTCTTTTGTTTCTTTTCTTCCGCGAGATTTCGCTAGCTGCAATCGTTCTCGAAATGATGCTGAAGAAACCGTCTAAAGATCGTGTATGGTAACTGTCACAGATCGTGCAGTGGTATTCGGCGAGAACGGCTCCCTCTCTCCCACGCTCAATTTCACACCCACGCTCCCTCTCTCGATTTCTCCGTGTCTTGCATCATCCATGGCGAAAACGGCTCAATTGCACACCCACGCTCCCTCTATCTCGATTT
>JAYMSU010000768.1:0-12257 GCA_036897765.1 Erodium chrysanthum | reverse complement strand
CGCCTTTTCATGTCCTCCTGCAACTGGATCAAAGCAATTGCACCTAGCACCGCCAGCAACAAAAAAAGTCTCATTACCCAACAAGATTGTTTTGTTCTGAGCATATATTTCTCACTCAAATTGTTACATATATTGCACAACCAGGGAAAGTAAGTTGTTTAGAAGGACATGTGAAAGCAAGCATGCTACAGGAACAGGAACATGGATCAATGCACAGAGAAATAAAAGGCAGCAGAAATGATCAAACAGCTAGGTTATTTCAATTCTTCATATGGCTACATCAAACACTTGAAGTTGGCACTGCCAGTGCCGGCAAGGCAAACAGGTTCATAGGTCTGTACAGAAGCTTCTACGGTCAGTAACTTTTAGTGGAACAACCTAGTTGACAACCTCCCTCTGTTCAACTAGAGGAAACAAGCCTGTGAAGGCACACATGCCAAGGTCTGACTCAAAATGACCACGGCAGATGAATGCTCAATCTCACATGTATTATGTGACCACGGCAGATGAATGCTCAATCTCACATGTATTATGTAGGGTCCAAAGTCCAACAGCAAGTCAGTCACTACATAATTGCATTTTATATAATATAATGATTTTGGAAGGCCTATTAGTGGTTGAAGCCAGCATTATCTTCTCACCTGTTGCTGCTGTCACTTGGGATTTAATGAAGTGACCTTTGTTTCTGAACCACTCGGCAACAAAGGGCACTCCCAAATATATTGCCTTCTTCCCAAGTTCTTTAGCGGATTGTCTTGCATATATATATCCAATTGTATTCAACATATCAACTCCATAAGCTGCAAATATAGAATAAATATACAATTAGAAAATAACCATTTCCGAAGCATTTATATAATATATTTGTGAAACTTAAGACCTCTCGAAAACCCACCAATCTTTTTGCCTCTAGCCTATGCTTAGATGTTTTATACAAATATGAAAAAACAGCACAACAAAGAAATATGAGTGCTAAATACAGAAATCATGAAATCTGATACAAAACTAAAATCGTCCATATTTGCACAAACACTTGATATACTACGGCCAACCCATTGAGTTTCTCAAAGCAGCCTCCAACAAACTTTCTCTTCCAAAAGAAGTGATGGCGTGGCTTGTTCCTCAAGGGGACATGCTCCTCTCCAAATGAACATTTGATTCAATTATTGTAACAATCATCTGCTTGTAATTTTCCATTCAACAGAATTAGGGGGAAACAGAAGGCAAAAAGAAAGGACCAGTTTCCCCAACCAAACCCATCTAAGAAAAAGGACGGGATAGGAACAGTATGTCCAGCCAGAGTGAATGTGTGCACTTTCTGGAAAGAAATATTACCTGCATTCGAGAGACGTGTTACTTCAGCTTCAGCAAGTCGAACAAACTCCTCTTTATTTCCTTGTACATATAGGTTGAGCCGATCTTTCAAAATTACAGTAAGTTTTTCTTCTCTTTCCTTCTGGACAACCTGAAGTTACAAAAGACACATTTTGCAGCAATAAGTGATTTGTGCAATTTTCACAAACATGAAATTGAAGAAAGCATTTACGTAAATAAATTAGACAGTAAGAAAAAGAAAGAGCAAAAGTCCAGGATTTAAGAAATTTACTAGATTAATTTTGTAAATTCCATTCAACACATAATGTTTATCAAATACCAAATCTAATGTAAGGATTCTTCACAGCATGGTGATCAACAAAATAATTAAGAAACACAAGAACAACAATGTAACCATGTAACTTCAGCCGATAGCATAGATTAAGCTCGAAAAAGTTTCCACTCAGTAGTAATAATAAACAATTTTCACTGTTCTGGGGGAAGATCATCCATCTCAGTCATGGATCTTACATCCCAAAATATAGTTTTAATGTCTTTTTGGAATTGAGAAGAGACATTAAATAGTTTTACCTTCATCTTCTCTTGTAACTTCTTGGTATCGAACTGTTCCCCTTCTGTAAAAATGTCTAGAGAAGCCATTGATGCCATGGCAAGCTGGCCTATATATTCCTCAAAAAGTTCACTACCAAAAAGCATCGCAAAGATTGCTGCTGGATCAATAATTGCTTCACTGCACATAAAGGCAAGTATTATATGCAGAAACATAATGCCTTGGGCCTAAGGATCTAAAATACCTCATCTATCTTGATGTTCATCAATTCATATATAAGGAAAACAAACTCACGCTGAGATTCCTGATTTTCCATGAGCATCATATGCTTGACGTTGGCTAGGGTTACTCAGTACTTGGTAAGCCTCTCCCAAATCCTGAACAGAAATAAATGAAATTATATTCACTCTCAGAACTGTTATGTTCCTGAAATTCTCAGTATCAACCAAAAACTGAAGAATGCAATAACATAAGCAAACAAACTCTCAGATTGGAAAGCAGCCTGCCGTAACCTAATCGTTGATGACAACTGTCCATACTAGATGCAGTCACCCCAATCAACATCACAACAATTTTTGGTTTCATTTTGGATAGGCAATATTAGAACTAATTTAGTTGGCTAAGACTGGTAGCATTGGACCAAGCCTGGGAAGAAGGGACAGCTAAAAGAAGTCTTACTGAACTTATCGTTTCTGAAGCATGGTGACTATGGAACTAAAAAGGAAGCACATCTTGCTACTACATGAACAACTAAGCCAAACAGAAGTCTTTGTAAGGAGCCTAAGAGCAAATGGGTGATCTATTGGTCTAGGAGATCAATAGGTGAGGCAATCTTAGGGACTAATCGAGAGTTATAGCTATATGTTCCTTGCAGGTACAGTTCTCAAACGCCTCGAGGTTTCCAGAAACATGCAAGACTGAGAATCTCATGGATACACTTCAGATGTGAGGAATGAGGATATGGGTGAAGGCGGGATCCATAATAGAAACTTATGAATTATGATGCTCACTTTTCATTCAAACAGTTCATCATTTTTCAAGCATAGAAACTAAATGTTTGTCATAACGCAAGTCTTGCCTGAAAATTTCGCGCTGCTTGAGGATCATTTGGGTTTTTATCCGGATGAACCTTTCGTGCCTGTAAGCCACACAAAAAATACATAAGATGAAATGAAACCGCCCGATACATACTATTAACATTAAGAAAGCTTTTAAATAAACAATTTCCAAGAGCTGGAAGATTACACCCAGCTAGGTTGTTATCCGTTAAAGCCTCATGACTGTGATACGAAATACATCTGATCGAGATACTTTTTTCATGGTAATTGAAGTACCCTGGCATGTTTTCATGAACAAAGGGCATTCAACTTTAAAATATATTCGTCCAAATAATTATTTTATAATCTATCAAATAACCAACATTAATTGTCAACACACTCAAAACTTTGGTTAGTCAATAAACACTGTGTTTGTTCTCTTCCTTGTTCTTGTAACTTCAAGAGATTCTGTTTCAATTGAGTTTTAAAAAAAAAAACTCAAAACAAGACTAATGAGAAGGCAGGAGTACTACTGAGGAGAGTGTGTAGAAACAAAGGAGCAACCAAAGGCACATAAGCAGCATAAATAAACCAATTATTATTAATTCCCAAGACCAGATGACAATTTTCACATCATGTAACCAATATATTTACAAGAGAAAATTATAAATGAAAAGGAAATGTTTGTTCTTTCCTTTTTTAGTGTTCCATGTGATCCAGGAAAATACCACAGATAACAAACACAGTATGCAAGATTTTTTTAATAATAATAAATACTTGAAAATGAAGGCACTGAGTACAATTTCAAGCTTTATTTTTCAAAAACCAAAATTAAATGGACATCAAAATCATTCTCAAACAGTTTTCCTAGAAAATAGAGAACACACAAAAATATCTCAGAACCAAACAGCACATTTCGTGTTAAAAAGGTTAATATTCTGTTTGGATTGCAGGAAACGGCAAGAAAGTCAACAACGAAAGGTCGCATAAAACAAGTGTGACACCAACGCATAGAATGAGCTTAAGGTCATTCGAATCCCTCTCCCGATAACTACAAAGCAATAAATCAACAGATCTAACGCCATTCGACGCTAAAATTCTAAATCCACCTACTTGAACCTATCTCGGAAGATCCAGAAACCAACATTTTCATACAATCCAGACCGTATCAAGGCCATTTTCAATAATTTTCTTCTCGGAAACTCAATTCCAGAGGTGATCGCTGTCCGGCGACAAGGAAGGCGAAAATATCACGAAACCGTAAAAGAAATTGAACGACGGCGGCGATTACCTTTATGTAATAGGCTTTTTTGATCTCCGCCTCAGTGGCGGTGGGGCTGACGCCGAGCACGTCGTAATATTCGGTCTCCTTCACCATCTCGATACCAACTCCGACCGATCGAATCCCAAATTCGGAGATTTCCCTCTCGGAGCCAAATCGAATTTGCAGGTGACAAAAGCGAGACAGAGAGAGAGAGAGGGAGCCGATGTGGAATTCGGGTCGCGAAATAGGATAGTGGTCTGTGGGCCCTTCTAGGGCCTGCCACGTGGCCGTTTTAGATTTATGTTGCTGACGTTGCTGTTTCTTTTTCTTCAAATAAATGTATTTTTCTCTTTTTTTTAGTTTTTATGTGGGTAAACTTTTATAAATGATCATATAGTTACGATATTTATAAAAACTCATTTTTCTCTGTGCGGAATCATGATCATGTATTTTTTAAGGTATATTGAAAATTAATAGAAGATGGATAAAATCAGTTATGTGCGTGATATATGTCACCTTTATTTTTTTAAAATGTCAAAATTACTTCTTAACACCAAATCTCATGAGCTCGGGGTGAGATATTAGCGGCGAGACCTTAATGTGTGTAGTTGCTCCTCCTCCATATTTTTGACAATGCCAACTCGGAGATGCTCCGACTACTCTTCAAAACTCATTTGTTATTCCTCATAGTCGGAGTTGGGGTCTTCGTGCTAGTCGAGGTCAGGATCGTCGTGCTTCTCAAGGTCTAAGACGTCGTTACTTCTATCTCCGGCCAAGAACAAGATAGATCTAGAAAACATGGGTGGCTATGACCGTTCGTCAACATTAATTCATCCGCCCGTCAGGTCATTGGAATATAGGTTGAGTCGTCGTCCATCCATCGAGGTCGTTGTGATCTAGGTTGGGTTGTTGTTCGTTGAAGTCGCCATATAAACGTATAGAGTATGTGAACAACTGAGAATTGAAGGAATTAAATATCGAAGGTGGAAAACTAGCCATCTCATCAAGTCCGGTTAAACGTCATATTCACATCCAAAAACCCAATAGCACTCGAGTTTTCTTTATTTTTGAATACATTTCGATTGAGTTCACAACCATGAATATGAATCATTGGAACGGATTTAAGTGGGCAGCCCTACAACTTGCGTGTAGCCCGAGGACATTTTTGAGAAAACAAAAACAATGAAGGGCATTTTGGGTATTAAACAAAATTGAAAGTCAACGATAGTGCTTGACTCACATCAATAATGCTCTCTACTGCTACTCTCAGCTAGAAGATAGGGAGGAAGCTTCACAGCACTGTACAGAGAGTAGCAGATATTTTATTACCGAAAAATAACTGCCAAAAACTACCACCAACCGGAACCAATCCGTACACAGAAACATACCCAAATCATTAAAAATGTCGAACGCCGTCGCGAACGGCCTCGCCGGAGCCGGAGGCGGCATTATTGCTCAGATCATCACTTACCCTCTTCAAACGGTACCCAAATCTTCAATTTTTTTCCAATTTATTTAGAATCTGAGTTCATAGTTTTGTTGCTAATGGTAGGTTAATACCCGGCAACAAACTGAGCGAGTGGCGAAGAAAGGTGTTCTGAGCTCTGAACCACGGCCAGCTCCAGGTGGCACTCTCTTCCAAATCTTCCAGGTTTGTGATGAAAATTGTGTATTGATTTAATTATTGTGTTTCTTTGTTGGATTTGTGTGTAAAATTGGGTTTTTTTTGTGTGATTGATTAGGTATGGAGAAGTGAAGGTTTGGGAGGGCTTTACAGTGGACTGAAGCCTTCTCTCTTTGGCACTGCTGCTTCAATGGTTTGACTCTTGGCCTTGCCTTAACTTTCACCATTTTTATGCACAAGAGAATGTGCTTTTGGCATGACCCATATTTGTAGTGAGTAAATGTGATTGGAATTTGTTGCTATGTTGGTCTGATTGATGTTTGTATCTTGAAAATTTCATGTTTAATTAGGGCAAATGTGTTGCCTTTTGAGGCGCAAGGCGTGGAGAGGTGAGCAAGTGTGATAGGGTTTATTGTCATTGATTCGATGTTATTTCTCCTTGTAGTGATGAAATGAAATGGTGTCACAATCTAGGAATTAGAAGAAAACATGTAGTACCAACTCAAGTTGGCACTTTCAAGTGGACGTTAAGGTTTTCCAATAACGTTTCACTTGAAAGGGTGAAAAGCCACAGCTAGGCAACTGTGGTGAAGTCGGGTTCACCGTGAGATGAGGTCGGCGACAACAGTTCTTTTAGGCGTAAGCTTATTTTTCTGCTGTGGCAACTGTGGTAACTGTTTGACCCTGTCTCGAGTATGTCAGGTTAGGCCCAAGATCCTGCGTTGATAAAATAAAAAAGGAACTTCACTTATCTGTTGCTTCATCCACAAGGTATCAATCCAACAAGTGGCTTAGTTAAAACCCATTTTTGTACTGCCTCTTCTTCACTGTCCAATAAAAATTACAAAGTCAATGTTTTCAAAACAAGAATGTGAACTGAAGCTGAGTATGGGAACATGGGGAACAAGAGCTGAGAGATCCTACAACATTTCACTGTACCTTCTGGCCACGTGTCCCCCAACACCTTTCACCAATAATTAAAGCACAAGTTTAAATTATCAGAGACCCATATGTCCAAGTCATGGATCCAAATCCAATTAATGTAATGTCAACTCCCCGTAGCCGCCCAGAAACAACGGTTATTCACATAAGCACTCAACACATACCATAAAAAGACCACAATACCCTCGTACTCACACACTAAATCGCCCAGTGAAGTTTGGATCTTCACTTATAAGTTCGAACTTTTATATGGGTTTCAGGCTTTAACAACACTAACCTTGTTCGTGAAACGAACCGAAATGCTCCTTTGATTCCTTAAAGGCAGTGGTTTTTGTATAAATGATCTGCATCACAATATTGGACATCATCAGTACAAAATGATGTTCTCCTAGTCAAACTAAGACAAATATGAAAGCAGACATTTGAAGGGCATTTATGGTATTTTCACATATTCACATAAGCACTTAACACATATCCTAAAAGGACTACAATACCCTTGGACACCTACACCAAATCACCAAGTTTTGCACAATCTAGATGGTATTTATTGACCGAATTGAATCAGAACACTATTACATAACAAGTTTGGACCTTCACTTATAAATTCGAGCTTTCATGTGGGTTCGGGGCTTTAACAACACTAACCTTGTCAATGAAACGAACCGAAATGCTCCTCTGCTTCCTTGAAGGCCTTGGGTTTTGTATAATTGATCTGCATCACAATATTAGAGATCTATCAGTACAAAATGATATTCTCCTAGTCAAACTAAGACAATTATGAAAGCAGATTTAGGAAAATTTGAAGGGCATTTATGGAATTTTCACATATAGCTATAGTTTTGGCTCTACCTTCACCTTGACCACAAGCTGCAAGATCCTGTATTAAAGGACTCCACACCTGCCTACTCTCCCTTCCAAACTCTCCATCTCTTTCTCAAATCATGAGAATTCAAAAACCTCACCTATCAATTCTCTTCTTCATGGCCTTGATCTTGATCTCAACTAGCCAAGTCTCGTGTCGCCATAGCTTCCACAGAGCTTTAAGCGAAGAATCGAAGAAGACAGGCAAGTTCCAGTGGCACGTCTCTGCAGAGGCTCCTGAGCAGTCGAGAAAAGAAGAAGCAGAGTCAGTTTATGGAGTTTCTTACCGGTCAGTTCCCGGTGGACCGAACCCGCTTCATAACTGAATAAGCTTTTTTGCAGATTTGATGTGTTGGAGATAGAAATATTTTGCAGCTGTTAGTGTCAGGATCATTCCTTCTTTTCATCTTGTTTTTTTTTTTGTATTTAGACAAAGATGTATGATAGATACTGTTGGAATAGAATGTAATTAGACTTTTTTTTGAAGAAACTAAAACGATTTTTGATTCGACTGAATCGAGTTTATTCATCCAATCTGCATCAGAATGAAATGATCCTTGATGTGTGTCATAAGCACAAGTAGAATCAAAAGGTTAGTCTAAGTATGCATAAGGGTTAACTACACTTAACTACACTAGGTTGTCACATTTTCACCTAGTCATGGCTCTTTTTTGCCATAAAATGACATAAATGCCCTTGACCATAACATCAAAAATACCCTTTTCGTTTTTTTAATAGTTTTATCTTTTAACATCTACTCAACAGTTTTTTACCCCTAATCGAAATGTTTTGGGTAGTTATGGCTTTATGGAGTATTTTTTTAGATCAGGGTTAAGGGCACTTCAGTCATATTTTGGCATAACAAAGCTCTCAAGTATAACTAAGTGAAAGACGTGACAACTTAGGTATAGTTGAGTGTAATTAATCGTATGCATAATATAAAAACAGTAATGGCCTACAAAGAAGTCAAACTCAAGCTCATCAGCAATAGGTCACTCATTAATGGCTTCATTTTCAAAACACTAGCAGCCAAAACAAAGGGGTAAACTTATTTATTCCATTTCATGCAAAGGAACCAAGCAACAAAGAAAGTTGGCATTTGAATAAGAAAGCAGAAGTGATGTTTCAGTGTCATGCTTATGCTAGATTTTTTTTGCTCTCCAAGAAGTCAAAGAGTGTATTTGGAAGGACTCCAAGAACTAGCTTTCATGATTAAACAAATGAGAATGTAAAGGACAATATTACATGGGATATAGTCATCTACATGATTTATTTATTTATTTCTGAGATTAAAATAGTCATAGCAGGCAGTGAAGCATGTGGGAACATGTGGCACTGCAACAAGGTAACAGATTCGAAAGATCGAATAATGGGTCCCCGATAGTGAAATATTCAATCCCTTGATTAGTTATATCGAAAGGTAAGACCGAAACAGAAAGAAGAAAGAAGGGAAAGGAAGATATCTTCTTACATTGTGTGTATACCTTTTTCTGTATCATTTACTGTGAGGGGTTAGCCAGATTTTTTTGATTCATCCAAAATCTGTTGCTTTCCTACAGGGATTTTGAAGAAGACAGACAAGTACCTTGTACCTGCTCCCGACATAGAAAGATTCTACTTCAGTTTCAGATAAACCACATTAAGAAAAACCCCTGCAATAACACACAATGTGGTGCTTGAGTTAGCTTGTCACGTAGATAATTAGAAGACTAAACCAGAATAATATAAATAGCGAGACGACTAAACTGAAGCAAAATAAAGTTCAAAACTATTTTTTAAATTTGGATACTTGAGAGACGGAATTGACACAAAACAAAACATAAGAAACAAATGAGAACATAATAACCATTTAAATGTTGTAGAAACATTATTAGTCTATCTCCACATGGCTATGTTAGCATTACTGGTGAACAAAAACTCTCCCATTGAAGAGATCACAAACATGCATAAGGGGTTTACTGTGCAGAACAAGACCAATACTCTTGGACACAAGAAGACACTGAGAGTTCTAATTAGATATTACTACCTATGTAAATAGTGAGTTTTGATGTAGCGGTAGAGTTGTTGTCACATGATCTTATGAGAAAAGCGTTATACATAACTTCACATTGATGCAAGCCTCGTGGACTGAACTCAACAGATCCAACCAGATATTTAGAATGCCTTGCACAGAAACCCAGTCAACTAACTTATTCCACAACTAACTAATGTTGATTACTATTCAAATTCAGCACCATTAAAAACTCGGGGATTAAAAGATTGGCCTTCAGGATAAGACTAAAGTGAAAACAGCATACATAATATGGTACTGGGAGAAGAAACTAAAATGGCTAACAGCAAAGAAGCCTATGAAGATTGTTTCCATCCCCCAATGCTGTTTTCGTCCAAACCGCAGTCCCGCTCCTATCATGAGTGACATAAAGGAACCAAAAAACTTCTGTTAACTCGACAATATTGTCATACTGGTTTTAAAACTCAATTGAGAACGGACGAGGATAAATCAGAAAAATGCATTAATAACTCAACATGCATTGATAATCACCTTGGGAATGAAGATGAGGCCAAGTTTAATCTCACAGCGATATTCTTGGTCCTTGACGACATTGTATACCGTGGGTGGGAGTTATCCTTCCATAAACACTGGCTCTAGCTAAACACTGCAAGGATCATGAAACCGAAGATTAGGTTGACTTTGCACGTTTTGTGCATATTTGTTGCACGTTTGAGATAAGTACTCACTGATTTTCTTTTGTAAGTTACTTATTCTGCACACTACTTGTGTGTTTAAGATCATTACTAAGTGGTTTTGGTAACCAAAAGATGACTGTTATAGGTCGGGAAAATCTCAAGCCTAGCTAATACTCCCTCAGTCCTCAATTAAGTGTCAACTTGACTTTTTTTTTTACAAAAATTTGAGGATCCAAGGAGTTAGTGTTTACATGCCCCCCATCAGCTCTCATGTATGACTAACTGTATAAGTTATAACTATCCATAGAAAAAAAAAATGTCTGTAGTTTATGCAAAGCTAGCTTCCTAAAAGAGAAAATATACACTTATTTTGGGACATTCGAATTGAGAAAACCGGGAACTCGATTAGGATGGAGTAGCATACTAACATTAGACATATTTATAAGTCAAGTACTGTCACTTACGTTACTTCACCCACTGAATCATCTTGACTGCCAGTGTCGCTGTCCAATATCTTTCAGTGTGAGTTTAGTGGCACCATTGTTTATGGTGAACACAAAATTTTCATTCCAATGTATCTCGGTCCCTTTTCCTGCACAAACCATTCTTCATCTGTCAATTATGAGTTTATACCGTTTCTAGGCAAAATTTTGAACAATATTGGTCATTCATTCCCATTCCTATTGCGAGTCTTCATTTCTTACTGGATTAGCACAACAAAAATCACTAGACCTAAATATAAAATGCACTACAGATGATCCTTCGAACCTCACAATTCCACCGGTCTTGTGTACTGAGCTACCCTTAACAAATACCATTACCACCTAGGATTTAAGTAGATTAGAGACCTACCTGATGCAATACTACTTTTCAGGTCCTTAGTGCGACAAGTGAGAACAACATAAGGATCCATGTTACCAGCTCTCATTCCAAAATAGAGACTAAAATCAACAATCATCATACCAGGGAGTCTAATTTCAACACTAACTATTTCAGTTTCACAATGAATTGACACATGCTTGCCAATAAAACAAATCCAAACAGAATGTCCCAAGAAAATCCACAAACAATTGAGTGATTAATGCATTAAATTTCCATCTAAAATGAGCTAGATCAAACCTCGAGCTTGTCATCAAACCAATCCCAACAGATTGTTCCGAGAAAATCCACAAGCAACTGAGTGGTTGACGCATTAAATTTCCATCTAAAACGGACCAGATTAAACCTCATTTTCGGAACAACGTCCTACTACAAATTGATCTCGAATACTCAACTGTCCTTTTCTTTTCCTTTCTATCAGATTCTCAGCAACCAAACAACATCGAATCCAAGAAAATTTGAAAAGGGGGATTTGATTCACAGCCGATTAAACCAGAACAAAACTCGAAGAATCGGAATGGAGACTTACAGAGATAATCGGTGTTCTCGAGACTTAGCTCTGGACTTCGAGCACTTCCGCATTTTTCGGAGCAGACGCGGAGAGGTTAGTGAGAGCTTCTCTGGATCTGTTGCAAAAGGAGGACACAATGTAGGAGAAGGGTCGATTTTTAGCGCCATTTATATGACAAATGGCGCGTATTCTGTAGGTAAGTGGGCCTACATAGTAGCCAAGGCCTGTGTGAGCCCATTTAATGAATAAAGAATCAAGAGCCCAATTTTGTTGCCAAGGCCTGTGTGAGCCCATTTAATGTAAAAAATTAAGAGCCCAATTTGGTTGTTTCTATACAGTATACAGGAAATGATTAAAAAAATATAAGAGCACCCACATCGGGAATATTTGACTATATAATTCTATTTGGACCAGAATCATGCACAAGTGCCAATATTGGCAAGATAGTCTCCTTTTTTATATATTTCAACTTTACCTTTCGATTATTTTATTATTATTTTCGACCAAACTTTTTTTAAAGTTTCGGCCGATTGTTTGATTTTTTTTCCCCAATGTTCGGTCTGGAA
>JAYMSU010000767.1:0-12267 GCA_036897765.1 Erodium chrysanthum | reverse complement strand
TTAATCTTTGATTAGTTGCCAATAAGCAGGGAACACATTAGTCAAGGTAAGCTTTATAGTTGATCTTCTTTACATGTATTGAACATAAATAATACTTGCCAACTTGCCCCTCAGCCATTAACAATCTTCATCTCACAGCTGTGAGTTTTCTAGTTTGCCGGAGGAATGAATTGTTTCGTAGAATAAAGAACAGAAGATCAAAAGTTACGTGTTTTATAAAAAAACGTTATAGGAAAAGAAATTAGAGGTAGATGTTGTATTTAACAATTAAGTTAAAGGAAGTTTTAGGTGTTGACATATAGAAATCTGTCTCTGTACAGATGGACTGGATGATTATTTTATTTACTTCATTATATTTACAATAGATGTGGGGAGAAAATACAAATAAGCAGAGGCAACATGTTGGTTAATATTTGTCAGCTTCTTATCATTACTATACAATACAAGTAGTTGCTGGTTTGGTTAATGTGAATTATTGTGTAGGATGTGGCTAATCATTGTCTAGAGTCCCTTTCTGCTTTCTTTATAAAAATTTCAGTGACAACCTACCCTTACTATTGGCACCATTCTGTGTGTACATCTAAACGTCAACATGTGACTCATTGAGTCATACATTGTATTAAACTTATTGGTCCATGTTGTTTATTAGTTAAATCCTTGGGATTGTGGCTTGGATATTATTTTCGCTGCATAACGGGAGACAGCCCAATTCTGGCCCAATATATGAGGGCTTAAGCCAGCCTTTCTTCCACAAGCTTTTTCTTTTGGATATTAATTTACTTATAGTAGGAGGCCTAAACTTCCAAAGGAGAGATCATGCACAGTGATGATATTTCACTGACTTGACAAAACAAACTAGTATGATTTCCTCTCTTAAGGCGTTGTTTCAGTGATTTCATCATTGTTATATTCCATGCATTTCTGGGAATAGTGTATCGGTAGTGTTAAACCCGAACACACCGGAAGATTTGGAGCTAAATTATACTTTTTTGGTGTTGATTTTGTTTAATTTTAAAGTGGAATCTAATAGTAGCAAAGAAAGTATCTTCACCAAGCTCACATTTGTAGCTGAATATTTGTTTTTGGTTACATATGACTGCAATCTAAGCTTTTCTCCTTGAGTAACCGTGATAGTATTATTGATGGTATTGGTGTTGGATCCAATGCTCCCTTCACGCGTGTTCTTAGTCATATGTTTACTTTCTCTGTTATCAACTATTGAGAAAGTAAACATGCAAATTTTGCAACTACTAAATCCTTGCAGGATTCTATTAATAATATTCCTAATAGTATACTGAACACTTCGCAACTGAATGTTATCATGAATTGGTCATGTGGAAAAAGTATTATCTCCAAGGATTTTTGGTTATTTGTGACCATTCTCTCTGCCTTGGAGAGAATCTGAGTTATATTGCCTATGAGTTTGACATTCTGATAGATGTTTGGTTGTCAGCAGTGGCAGTGGTTTTGGTCTTTGTTCTGGAAAAAGGCAATTCATATATATTCATTCTTAATGCCTAAAAAGTATGTATTAATTTACGAGGGAAAGCTGATAGGAGATGCTTCTTGGCTTCGTTGTTGTGTATTGCAACATATTAGCATTGGATAGAAGTTTTACTTGGGCATAGTTTGGTTGGTGATCATATAAATTGTGTTTTCTTAAGAGTCCCAATATGCTAGTTCAAAGGCAAACCAATTTTACAATCTGAAGAGTAAATAGATGCTTATTTAAAGAGCTGGACAAAGAAGGCAACTGGTGATCTCAGTAATGTCTTCTTGAAACTATTCTCACTATGTTTTGCCTTTTCTTACAGATCAAACTGGAAACTTTCCGCCACTGAAGTTGAAGTAAGTTGGATCATCTTGACGTGCTCCTCGAGCTTATTTTAAATGCTACATTAATCACGTCTCATGTTCTTTATATGTCTTTTTGCAGGACAGGTGAATGGGGTCTTCTCTAAGTACTGTTATTCCCATTTAGCGCATGCGTTGATGCAAGGTTGAGCTTATATTATGATTATGATATTATTCAGGGATCTCAGGTGGAGTTGTCACAGGAGTTTCTGTAGCTGGAGCTGCTTGCGCACTAATTTTGGCATTTGGGTTTTATGTTGGGTTTTACAGAAAAAGGAAGGTCACAGAAGCATCATTTCTCCACACAGCATTCGAAGATCAAATTCAACATAGACATGGTGAGTAATAGGAGACATATTGTAGCAGTGTTTTGGATTTTGTTGACTGTTAAATTCCAAGGCCGGGATTTGTTATTTGTATGCTTTTGGTGATCGGTTTTATTCACTGTCCTACTGGTTTAGGCACTGGTAATATGTTGGAAAAAACTTCAGAATCAGTAGCTCTAGTTGGTGCTGCTTCTCTTGGGCCTACAGGTATTACTGTGGATAAGTCAGTGGAATTCACCTATGAAGAGCTTGCAAAAGCTACTAATGACTTTAACCTATCACATAAGATTGGGCAGGGAGGCTTTGGAGCTGTTTACTATGCAGAACTTAGAGGCGAGGTTCGTGCCATAATCTTTCACTACTTGATAATTAACAGGAAAAAAAGAGAAGGCTACGGAGGGAAGTATAAACATAGTAGTAGAAACTGTCATCATATCTTTTTAACTTTTCATTTGTTATTGGGTGACTTATGTCATGCAGAAAGCAGCTATCAAGAAGATGGATATGGAAGCATCAAAAGAATTTCTAGCTGAACTGAAAGTTCTAACTCGTGTTCATCACTTGAACCTGGTATTGCACTTTCTCATGATAGTTTTGTAATATAGTTTGTCAAAAATAGTTTTTTTTTAATGTATGTGATATTGTGATTAACTGGTAGGAACTATCGTTTATAACACAGACCCCACCCCAACCCCAACCACTAATATCTACTTGTCTCCATTTATTAGTAATTTTCTGAGGCAGCTATTTGATTCTTTGTAGCAATATCATAATGCAGGTACGTTTGATAGGATATTGTGTTGAGGGAGCTCTGTTTTTGGTGTATGAGTTCATTGAGAATGGCAACTTAAGTGAACATTTGCGCCAGCCAGGTGAGGAAGATGATGCATATCATTGTAAACATCCTATCTCTTATAGTTGTTAGATTTAGTCTAATGACTGGCTTTTGGTTTCAGGGAAGGAGCCATTGTCATGGCCAAGTAGGGTGCAAATTGCCTTGGATTCAGCAAGAGGACTCGAATACATTCATGAGCATACTGTTCCTGTCTACATCCACCGTGATATCAAATCAGCAAACATACTAATTGATAAGAACTTTCGTGGGAAGGTTATTACAAGTGGCTATACATACAGTTGATTAAGCCTGAAACTCAATTTCTGCTATTTGTCTAACCTATTTCTTTTTTGCTCAGGTTGCAGATTTTGGGTTAACAAAACTGACTGAAGTTGGAGGGGCTTCATTGCATACACGCCTTGTGGGCACATTTGGTTACATGCCTCCTGAGTAAGTTCTGTTTCATGTTATATATATATACAAATTCTTGTGTCTTGCATATGAGCAAAAAACAAAATAATTAATATTGCATAGAACATGTGACTTATGTGGTAAGGTCCTTGTTTTGCAGGTATGCACAATATGGTGATCTTTCCCCTAAGATTGATGTGTATGCTTTTGGAGTGGTCCTCTATGAACTCATATCAGCTCATGAAGCTATTCTCAAGACAAACGAATTTGTTACAGAGTCCAGGGGACTTGTTGCTCTGGTAATTATATTTCTTTTGCTTTTCCATTCATCTGTAAATCAGCAAGCCTGGAACTAAAATTATAAGTTCAATGGCATGCAGTTTGAGGATGTTTTTAAACAGCCTGATCCAAAAGAAGGTCTGCGTAAACTTGTAGACCCGAGGCTGGGAGATGACTACCCTTTTGATTCAGTCTACAAGGTACTGAAATCTGAAACAAACCAAACCCAGATTCTGAATGTTTGTTTGTCAATGATGATGTTATTAATGTTACGATAATACATACAGATGGGATTTCTTGGCAAGGCCTGCACGCAAGAAAATCCGTTACTGAGGCCGAGCATGAGATCGATAGTGGTGGCACTGATGACACTCTCATCATCAACTGAGGATTGGGATGTTGGCTCTTTTTATGAGAATCAAGCTCTGGTCAAT
This sequence comes from Erodium chrysanthum, assembly GCA_036897765.1. Taxonomy (NCBI): domain Eukaryota; kingdom Viridiplantae; phylum Streptophyta; class Magnoliopsida; order Geraniales; family Geraniaceae; genus Erodium; species Erodium chrysanthum. The sequence goes on along the minus strand of JAYMSU010000767.1, from coordinate 8,128 downwards.
CTTATGTCTGGTCGCTAGCATATGATTATTGATTAACCTAGTTACTTACTTAACTTTACATGTTTTCTAATTTGTAAATAATCTGTATATGCAGAATTTGTAGACTTGTAGTATGATAATTGACACTGATATTCATGTGTGTAATGTAATTTAATAATAATGCATTATAAAAATGAAAATAAATATTTGTTGGACCAAATCGACACACAGCTGGGCCGTTTAGTATTTCAATTGTACCTCCTTTCAGTATTCAAAAAAAAAAAAAAAATTGTACCTCCTTTCCACATCTCAATATCAACCTGTATCGGACGACTTGTATTCAGCCACGTCACTGACGTGTACAAAACACACGTATACATGAACAGATCGTTACAGCTAATTATTTATTTTGTTATCTAAGAAACTGCGGTATAAAATAGTATTTTATTCTACTTTTTAGGTAGATTTAGTTGTGATAATTGAATTGTCGACCTTTGCAAATAATTAACTAAAAATTAAATTATTATTTATTATCTGTAATCAGCCGAACGTATATTCAAAAGTGAATTAATTTAATTTGGCAATCCGTCTTTGACTAATAATATATGCAGCCGACCGACTCATTCTTCCGACGCCGACCAGACCCTACACTGTCCACACCGAAGCAACCGCTCGTTTCTTTACACACGCGCTCGGTCCGCGCTTATAAAACGCCTTCTGCATTCTCGAACTCACCAAAGTAGCCGTTGGAAATCCTAGGTGGCACATTCATGTGATGTGAGCCTCAGGACAATATAATTATAGCTTCATTGCTTAATTAAGTTACTAATTAAGACTTAGAATCAACTTAATCAAATCTATGACTTCAACAGTTTAGCTTGTTACTTGTTGCCAACAAAATCGCAAGAGCATAGGGAGGTGAGTCGGGTGTGAATCAGGTAAATATTTGTGAGTGAGATCATGTAAAGTCAGTGCAGTATCAGACATGTTGTTGAATCAGATATACTGTTCACAGTGGTGTAGACTAATGATGTTGAATCAGACAATTAAATTATGAATTTAAGTTTATTACATGGTGGTGACCACTTGTACCACGTATCACTCTACTCAAGAAGAGTGATATGAGGTTTCGTAATTCCGCAAAAACTATTCATCTGAAGTATTCATCGTCGAAAGTGAGATGAAGAGAAGAAGGCTCAATTGTGAGTTGAAAAGGGTATGTGTTGTCCCTTAAATAGACTCCAAGACTTAGGTTTGAAGAGTTGTTGTTTGAATTCAAACTCCAAGGGGTCATGGGGCAACTCAAGCATGCCGAGGGAGTCCGACCTCTGAACAAAATAGATGTTGTGCTCGGTAACGATCGTCATATTACGTTTGAAAATGGGTTACTCCATCTGAAACTGAAGCTGAAACAGGTCAGAATATTTATAGGAGAAATTAGGGGTAAGGAAATTGGTTGAATATTACGGGAGAAAGATGATGAAATGGATTGAATGTTGTGTAAATGAGTTGAAGAAGATGGGGTATTATAAAATAAACTAGGGTAAATTTGTAATTAAAAAAGTATCTGTTTCTTGCTGTTGGGACCCAACGGTCATTGGACCCCACGCCACGTGTCTTCTCATGAGTGGACAAATCTGCGGGATTCAGCGAGTCTTGCGGCCAAATCCGGATTCTGCCAATTCCGGTGTGGAACTCAGTAGATGCTTCACATTCCACTTAATCCCACGAATTCGACGTGCTGAACTGGACTCGGTTGCAGGATTAATTAGGCAGCAATGTGGATGATCGAAAAATTACATTATCCTCAGCAATGAATCCATTCAGTCTAATCGGTAAATGCAAGTGTTGGGCCCATATCGATGTTAGTCTTGGATTCACGACTAAAAGCATCTACAATGAATCGATTTCGAAACGGAATTTGATTCGTGTGATTCGAATCACGAACTGATCAATCGGCTCATCGTTTCGTGCGTTTCAAGGTAATGAAATGATGATACATGTCTAAATTAAAAAAATGTTGTCGTTGGAACTCAACGGTAATATAAATAAATCTCGATTTCTTTGATCAAGTTTCCCCAATCAATACCTTACAACACCCTACCCTCTTCACTCTAATTTTTTCTTTCAAATTCATATCAACTCTCTAAAAAATTCAATTGTTGCAATCTCGGATTATCAAAGGTACAAGAGATCAGGAAACGAGTGATGGATGACGTCTACAACATGATCATTCCATCGATCGAGGTTGCAGCCCGGGGAAGAGGTTTGGCAAGGGGAGAAGGTTTTTTCCGGAATCATCGCAACAACAAACAAAGATACTTGGTTCGAAGACGTACGAAAAAAGGCCACAAGCGGTTGATGGTAGATTATTTTGTCGAGTAGTCCATATGTAAAGAAGGCATGTTCTGACTTCGGTTTTGGATGGAACATCCCTTATTTGAGCGCATCATGGCATCTATTTTGTTCAGAGGCCGAACTGTCGTATTATGCTTTAGTTCTCTCCACATCACAAATGCATCACCCCAATCTGGATGTTGGCGTATGATTGCTCGATTGACTTTCTTGATGAAACCCTATGCATGAGTGTATCCACTATCACTGAGTCGCTCGGGCATTTCCGTGAAACCGTGATAACTGTATTCAGTAAGTACTTTAGGTGGGCTAATAAGCATGCCATCAGACGCTTGATTCAAATGGGCGATAGACATGGAATCCCTGACATGATTAGAAGCCTTGACTGCATGAACTGGGAGTGAAAAAATGGTATGATGGCATGGAAATGGCAATACACTCGAGGATATCATGACTGTCCTACCATAATACTTGAAGTAGTTGTCTCATGCCATATATGGATATGCCGGACGGTTGGGGTGAACAACGACGTAAACGTGCTCAACGATTCGAACTTGTTCACTCATATTCTCCAAGATAAACAACCCAGGTCCAATACACAATGGAGGAACTCGATGCCTTCCGAAGAGTGTCCGAATCTGCAAAATGATAGGTGGGTTCGATGATGGTTAATAATGGGTCATATTGGTCCGGTCTAGCATCACAAACGAGACTGTCAATGATGAGCCACATCACGTCCAATCCACCAACGCATCATTCGTAAACCCATTGTGCTCCACCGGATGGTACCGAAAACAAGGACCTCATAGCAGGAGAGAAAAAATAACAGCACGACGAGGATAATATTTCAAAAAAAATAAAGCATATTCTCGATAAAAAAACAACGTAAATTTTAAGAAGAGACGACTTTTAAGATAAGTAACCGACGAAAATGTTTTTTTAATTAAATACACTTCTTAATTTTTAGTTACGTCCAAAAGTCCAACTGTACCCGATCTGTCCCACACTTGTGACACACTCTCCCCATGTAACCGCTCGTTTGCCACCTACGCGTTCGGTCCGCGCTTAAGAAAACTCCCTCACAGTCATACGTATTCTCGAACCCTACAAAGTAGCCGTTGGAACTCCCAGGCGGCACGTGCATATTATCCAGCTATAATATTATTCCTTCATTAAGCTACCGATTAAGAAGACTTAGATTCAACCTAATCAAACATCGCTTCAATAAAACGTAACCTCTGCCAACTAAAGCGTAGCCCACTCTCAAAATTAAGAAACCAGAAATCGTTGCCTTTCGCTTTCAACCTCCACCAACAACAACACAAAATATAAGAAAAAAACAGAGAATACTCAGAACGTGGTTTGGGATTTGGAAATTTCCTTTCCTTTCTTTTCCTTCCTCGCACGAGTGAGTATTACTCCCAAATCACGCGTTTGATTTGCTAGCTGACGATTCTGGTTCCATCAACAGTGATCTGAGCTGCTGCTTTTAGCTTGCTAGCTCACCTCTTTTGCCGAAAGGCCAAGTACCAGCTTCTTCCCTACTTTTCCTGGGAAATCAGTGGATGATTTTGCTTGATTTCAACTGGAACACTTCCATAGCTCCTTATTCAGATCTGCATCAACAGATACATACGACTCAGCTTCTTCCTCCGAGTTCTGCGTTTCTCCAGTACTTCAGTGGACAATCACATAAAAAGTATGCTGTATCCTCTATTTTTTGTATTTATTTTGGGACTTGCTTTTGATTTTGGTGTGTTTTTGTGTGATTAGCTGGAGTGAGTGTGATCGGTTCAGTGGTTAGTTCAGATTTCAAACGATTGTTTCAGAAATCTAGATGTGTCTGTACAGTAGAAATCTTTGTTTTTGCCTTGTTTATTTACCATGTTTTAGACTGTTTGAGAGATGCACTGGAGTTAAGGAAATAAGATTGAAAATTGGAGATTAATGGAATCTGTGGAATTAATTTGATTTCCTTTTTCTCTACTTTTCCTTTTTGTAATGGAATGGTGGCTGGGAAGGGACCAATTGGTTTTTTTTTTTTCCGTATGATTCTCCTAAGATTTCTTTTGGTGTGAATGTAGTGATATTTATAAATTGATTCAACTTTTGCAGGGAATCTGAGCTTTTTTTAGGGAGGATATAGATGGCGACTCTAGCTGATATAGGGGTTTCAGCTGGACTGAATATATTTGGTGCTTTCATTTTTCTTATAGCTTTTGCAATCTTAAGGCTCCAACCTTTCAACGATAGGGTGTATTTCTCGAAATGGTACCTCAAGGGGTTAAGAAGCAGTCCAACACATGGAGGAGCATTTGTGAGCAAATTTGTTAATGTGGACTTCAGATCATACGTTAGATTCCTGAATTGGATGCCAGCTGCACTCAAAATGCCTGAACTTGAGCTTATTGATCACGCCGGCCTTGATTCTGCTGTTTACTTGCGGATTTACTTGATAGGGTGAGCAAGTTTGTTTGTCTTCCTCATTTTTCTGTTGTTTATCTCTTTAATGATCAGCCGGGATTCCTTATATGGTCAATTATGTTACGTGGAGATTTTTCTTGTGATATATGCAACAATTGATCTTGATTTCTGTTTTGGTTGCATTGCCTTTTTGCTAGACAACCTTGTTGTGCTTTTAATACCCAAACAATTCAAACACTCAGCTACCAAGAATAACTGAATGGTTTGTAGTATAAGGACTATTGACTATTCAAGCAAGGATGGTAAGAAGATCTGCAATGGATGTGAAAATGTGTGGCTCCATAAATGCTTAGGCAATAGTTGAATTATATTCTTTTGTGGTGGAGAGGAAAGTTAGAGAATATGCTTTATTAAAACACTTGGAGTTGATAGCGTAATAATAACTATGATCTGAAGTCAATAACAAACTATTTTTATGTGTTTTTTTGTATGTTCATTACTAGCTTTAATTTTTTCCTAGCAACTTTTTAGTTGAATCATTTGCTATATGTTCTGGGAAAATCGGCCGTACCTTAGAGTTTGAAAATCTGCATGCGTTCTGTTGACAATTTGATTCTCCGTGGATACAAATTTATTGAGTTATAGCTGCTAGGATATTTCTTTTCTGAACGTTATTGAACACCATTTTATGTGATAGATTATCCTGTGCTAATTTCTTATAATTGTTTATTATTCTTTATGCAGACTCAAGATCTTTGTTCCTATAGCATTCCTTGCTTGGGCTATCCTGGTGCCTGTTAATTGGACAAATAACACTTTATCAAAACCTTCTTTGTCCAATGTGACTTTCAGTGACATCGATATGCTCTCTATTTCAAATATTGAAGCTGGATCACAAAGGTTAGAAACTATACACATTCCTGTATTTTCTATATCCTTTATGTTTATCAAGTTAGGGTACACATGTTTTTGATCCTTCTCCAACCCAGTACAGAGTCATTATGGATGGTTGTTTGTCTTGGATCACTTTGTAGAGAAATGTAGCCACAACTATGCTCTTGCTTGTTCATATGATACAACGTCCTTACTTCGAATCCTCACTTGAGAACTTACTTTATGTTGTCTGTCTTGTAGTTTGTTTACGTCAAATACTCTGACATGTCAAAATAAGCCTATGATTGCAGTCATGTCAGTCATCAATAATTCTGACCTGTTGCAATATGCACCATCCAGTTTACTCAGTGTTTACCAATGGTTTTCTGAGTCCAACTAGTTCAATGTGTTAATGTAACTAGTTTGTGCAACAAACCACACTGATAAAAAGTAAAATAGTAATCTTGCTTAGTTCTGGATTGCAGGTTGTGGACTCATATAGTGATGGCTTATGCCTTCACCTTCTGGACATGTTTTGTCTTGATGAAGGAGTATGAGATTGTTAGCTTGATGCGGTTGCAATTTCTTGCAGCAGAAGGACGTCGCCCAGATCAATTTACAGTATGATCAAATCTATCTCAAATTAGTTGCAATTTACCCTCTAATCACATCTGTGCAATCTGAGTTTTGCGACGCTTTAATTTATTTGAGACGTTTTTAGCATTTCTTCATAAATATATATAATCTATACTTTGGAGTTGTTTTTTTAATCTTTTTGAAACTGATCAGATTTCATTAATTTGACAAATATTGGAAGTGAAAACTATCTGAGTCTGCTTTTGTCTGCAATTTGTGCATCTGTAACTCTGGTCTCATTCAGTGACTTGAAATATCTTTCAATTTTTTATGTCTGATTTTGTTTTTTGGAAGAGCACATCTTCAATCCATTAAGGGCGTGAACTCTGAAGTGTACATTGTAGAGACTGATACAGAATTAGGCTCCTGGTTCATGTGCATGTGATGTGTAATTAGCTCTGTTCTTAAATCTTTCATTTGGGGGATTAGATTTGCAACGAACAAGGTTTTTGCTCTTAAAATAATGTGCCCAGATCAATCTCATAAAATGTGTCTTTTTGATTGGTGAGTTATGCTAAGCATACCTACTAAAACTGAATCTGGACTTGAACCAGATGGAGGCCCAGGTCATGGGTTACTGTTTAACCAATCAGTTCGATGCACTTAACACTTTTTAACCCTTAGATATTAGGCATGCTGACATGTGATCTTAAGTGGACCAGCTGACAGGCACGCTAAGAAACACTGAAACATCCTATGACACATGAATAGCTAGATACCAACAACTCTCATACATATTTTTAAACAATTGTTGCTCTGACAGAAGTAGGCTAATTTGTTGGTGCTCATTTATAACCTCTTACAAGAAATGCATTATGTCTAATTCTATTATGGATTCTGATTGTGAACAGGTCCTTGTTAGAAATGTTCCACCAGATCCAGATGAATCTGTTAGTGAGCTTGTGGAGCACTTTTTTCTTGTCAATCATCCAGATCATTACCTTACTCATCAGGTTGGTTTCTTCTGAAAGTTGATATAAATTGAAGACAGGAGTTTTATGATACGAATTCGTAATCTGATTTCTCTGAGAGAACATGAGAAATAAAATGGTGATGTAGATAGCTCATTTTCAACTTGTTTGAACTGTATGTTTGCTCCATATAATATATCATGTCTTGTTAGGCACTCACCCATCTCGCCTATTAAACATCCATATTATTGAGACTATTGTTATTTATGTAAGACATAGCTCCTTTAGATTTCAGAAAATGTTCAGACATGTTTACATGCCTTGTCTGTCAGTGCTTCATTTCTGTTTCTTTCCTTACTTTGAATAATTTGCGCAGGTTGTATGTAATGCAAACTCACTTACCAAAATGGTCAACAAGAAGAAAAGTTTGAAGAATTGGCTGGATTACTACCAACTTAAATTTGCCAGGAATCAAACCAAGAGGCCCATGATAAAGGTAAAATATTTTTCCAAAGGCATCTTCATATGTTGAACTATGTTTTATTTATTTTTTGAAGCTTAACTTCTGTCCTGAGTTGTTCTACTTCTTCCTGCTTTCAGACTGGGTTCTTAGGACTGTGGGGAAAGAAGGTGGATGCCATTGATCACCACATATCAGAAATAGAGAAGCTGTCAGAAGAGGTGAGTAACCTGTTTCTGGAGATTCTGTGTTGGTCTACTGAACACATATTGGACATTTTGGAATGAATCAAAATGGAAAATTGATAAATTTTGGTTATTTATTCCTTTGCAGATTGTTAATGAACGAAAAAGAATTCAAAATGATCCGACAGCCATAATGCCCGCAGCATTTGTGTCCTTTAAAACTCGGTGGGGTGCTGCAGTCTGTGCACAAACTCAACAATCTAAAAATCCTACATTATGGCTCACAGAGTGGGCACACGAGTCAA
>JAYMSU010000766.1:0-12267 GCA_036897765.1 Erodium chrysanthum | reverse complement strand
CCACCGTCTCTGGTTCGGTTCTTCCGGTGCCGGTGGTGGTTGGTGGTGGTCGATTTTCCGGTTTGCGGTTACTTTTGAACACCCCTACAATCTGGTGTTGAAAGGGCTGCTGCTCAACCTCCCTAGTTGAAGAATGGATTAAGGGTAGGTAGTAGCTAGTTTTACAACTGCAACCAACACTACTCTGATAGAAAACCAACTCTGCTTGTTTTGAAGATACAAGTTAAGTATCTATCTTCATCTGCCCAAATAAGAAGCAACTCTTCATGATCATCACATAAGAGGACCAAGACCTCCAAGCACAAAAGATGAGAGAATCAAAGGGTTTCAATTACCATCATTCATTGACAATCACATAGCCAAGGAAGAGACGCATGACCATGCCGTTCTATAACTTCTATTAATGTATGTGTTAAGAGTGTACTGGGCTAAGCCCATTAGGGTATGTGTGTACATAGATAGGATTTAGTTCCTCCCATGTATTTGACAAGCATTCATCAATATATCATAGTATCTTATGGTCTGGCACTGAACCTCCATCACCTTACAGACAATATAATTGTATCATGGTGAAGAAATGTTCAAGGCTGGTACAATCATCAATAATCCATTGGAGAGGTGATGGAAGATATAGATTTTGTGTTGAGTTTACTATAACACCATCCCACACCTAAACTGCATAATTTATTAAATAATCCATTGGAGAGATGGTGGATCAAGCCTTGGACAATTTTCATGTACAATCATCAATAATTCAAACCTAGACTGCATAATTTATCAACCCCAATAATAAATCATACTTGACTATTATTCATGAAGAGCAAAAAAGAAGAAGATATTTATCTCCCATAAAATGAAACTGAGGAATTTCTATGTATAAGCAATAATGATAATCCCAATGTTGAAAATTGTAGTATGTTTTACTTATATTCCCTTTCCATCCCCTCCTTCAAAGGTCTCATGTCCTCTTCCAGACGTTGGTCTTTCACAGGTAACACAAACTTAGAGCCTTTCTTCTCCAGCTCCACCGCCCAACTGTAAACTATCATCCCAAGAACAGCAACCAACATTCCCATAATGTTCTTAAATGTCAGCTCTGAATCGAAAAGTAGCCACCCCAACGTGAGCACGCAGACGGTCTTCATGTGGCCCAGAACCTGGAAAGAAACAGCTGAGAAGCGCCCTATGCAGAGGTACTGGCTCACATTGCAGAACACTGCCAGGGAGCATGAGAGTAGCAAGCAAAACTGCACATATTACAATCACACATGTTTAGATAAACTCGATTAAATCAATAAGCTCTTAATAGATTTAAGAGAACATAAGAAGTACTTACAAATGCACCAGAAGTCAGCTTGTAGTTTAATATGAGTTTGCCAGCAAGGGAGTAATCGAGGAATGGACCAAACACGAGAAGGGAGACAGCTTGTATAGGAGCGGTCTTGCTCAGCAATTCAAAAGACCCTATTGAGTATTTCTTCTGTAGAGAACCAATTGACTGTTCCACAAGAAAAAATTCACCAAAATCAATATAGTGATCAATAAAGTTCAAGTTGGCCCAGTGGTTAAGGGCTCCCTCCAACACAATGGAGGACCAAAGTTTGAACCCTGATGTAAGCAGTCTTATGTATGAGAACCATAAGTTTGGTGCTCTTTGTTTCTACATAAGCAAGCGAGCCCAAATCTAGGTACAAAAATGGCTTATCAAAAAAAAAGTAGCTGCAAATGAACATAATGAATGGAGTAATACTCACAATTTGTTGCAAGGATGTGCAAATAATTGCAACACAAGCACACACGAAGCCTTTCAGATTAACTTTCACGTCAGTCACGGTACAAACTCCAACGCCTATGACGACCAATACAACTGCCATCTTGACTTCCCGGGAATAGTTCTTTCCATGAATGATCCATTCCATTATACAAACCACGGGAATCATACTTAGCTTTGAAATCTACACAACAACAAAAGATAATATCAAAGGTCAGTCCCTGTTGTAAAACCAAAAAAAGAAATAAGCTAAGACAAAATTCGATATTGACCTGATAAAATCCAACAGAGTTGAGCATGAGGCTCAAGTTCATCCCGGTGATGGATGCGTTGGCAACAACTGAGAACCAGAGAAGTTCCCACATGGGGACATGCTTTGATGCCGAGTAGCCAGAGGCATTTGATATGAAACCAACCAATGCAGTGAAAGCAAAATGGAGGCCAGTTAATGTCGTTGCTGGAACAGTCAAACCAATACTGTTGTTAATATCATAGAAGAAAAATATTAATATGATGTGTAATGAACATTCTACTGAGATCACTCTTTTCGTGTTATCAAAATGGATCCAAAAATCTACACAGTAGAAGAAGTTGCTGAAATAACTTGATCTATCGTTAGCTTGAATCTCTATGATATTGATAGGATCTCCAATCAATCAAGCATGAGATAAGTAGAAGAAAATTAGGAAGACCTTGTACCTTCCAATATCCCATAACTTCACCAACTAAGATCCAAAACAGCACCAACTTCCTGACTAAAAGTTTCTTCCTACTTCTCTATCTACTTTTTACTAGATCTAAACATTGCTGTAAAAGAAGTGACACATTGATGACATCTCAAACTCAAACTACACATTCAAATTAGCAAAACAAGCAAAGCAACTCCTAGTTCAAATCAGACCAATCAACTTTTTGTTTCTGGGTGTGCCACCAATCATTGATAGTAACAATTGAGAGAAAACCCAAATCAGGAATAAGCAAAAAAAAAACAGATCTGAGTTTAGCAATGATGAATCAAAGAGTAGAGAGAGAGAAACTGACCAAAGCCGAAACCGAAACCAGCAGGGGACATGAGCTGCTTGTTGGCCATAATAATCCCCACAGAGCTAATCACGTTCATGGCCCAAGCTCCCATATTGGAAACAGCCGGCTTCTTCGAGTCCTTGTCCTCCATCTTCATCGATAATCGATTGATCTCAGACCAACTTTCTCCAGAAACAAGGGAGACCCAGATGCAGAAGCAAGTCAATTGACAAAAATAATTGAGAATCAGAAAGAGGGGTCGTCTGATTTTTGGCTAGGAGTGGGGTTTTTGTAGCTAGAGGACAGTCATTGTGAATTTGGATCCTTGCTGGGTCACACAGCAACGACCATGTTACCCATATGTGCCCTTTTTGCCTCCTTCACGTTCGGTGTCTTCTTCGTCTACACTTAAAGAGAAGGAGACGATGAAGAAGAAGAAGCTGAGACAACAAGATCGATCTTTTTGTTGTTTTTGTTGTTATTTTATTCCTTTAACGGCGGAGAGATTCAGGGAACTCCTCTTTGCGTTAGTGTTCGGACAAATATCGAAACCCTTTTTATTTTTGGATTTCAATTCGTTTTTCTATCTGAATTTGTATTATTCTTTTCCTTTATTTTTGATTATTTGAATCATTACCGATATTATTATAATAGTCAGCATCATCGTCGTCAATATTTCTTTTCTTTAATTGGAGAGAGAGGTAACTTTCGTTGACAACCAATGAATCCATATGAAGCGCGTTTGATTCAACTTTGGGTTTGCACATTGACTAATGACTTCAGTTGGATTGTGAATTACTCACAGATGTCCAATAGTCACCTTTCATATTTTAACATTCTAATTTATTAAGTCAATGCTTTGAACATTCCATTACTTGAGGTCTATGATCAAATTTCAGTTGACCTAAATTTTGTCTTTATTTCAGTTACATTAGTAAAAGTGAACAAATTTATCCCTTAGGAGTGGATAAAAAAACCGAGAAAATCGGATTGAATTTATAATCGTACCGACTAAACATGTAAAGAACGGAACCAAAATACAGTGAACCGGATCCTTCGGTTCGGGGTCTGGTTCTTGATACGGTGTTAATCGAAAATCAATTGAACCGGTACGTTTTGGGCTTCTGCCTAAGCTCAAGTCCGCGAATTCTCAGCCCGATTTCAGTGTGTTGGTGTCTCAATGGTTTTAAATATTAGATAATCGAACACTTCAATTTGGGGATAATAATTTGGGTTCGATCCAGTTAACTGGACCGTGCCTTTTCTATTGAGTTTTACTTTTGACTATTCCGACTCTTCCCTTTCGAACCTTGGGTACTCCCTTGCTGTCCGAATACGATCGATCACGGTGAGAAAACACTAGAAAATGCTTGAAATATATCTCTCGAGATGTCGTGTACGGCATGCATTTGTATTCGTATGCGTATGTTAGATAGGATGTATGAATTATCGGTCCTCGAACATACCCGAATCCGTCTCAAGGGAATTGTTTGTGCTTGTATTCAAGTGAACTCCAGATCATTCTGAGACAGTGATCCGAACATAAGTATTCTGAGGTCCGATAGTTACCATATCTCACCCAACATATACGGATGTATATCTTACATGACGTTTTGAGATAAGTATTCCTGACAGTGTCCAGTGCTTCCCAACCATGACAGACCGCATCCAGATAGCGAGAGAATGACCGAAACCCAATGAGAGAACATAAAAAATTGAAAAAGTTAAAAGCAAGTATCAAGATAAAGTCAGTAATTCGTCAAATAGAATGGTAGTTTTAAAATTATAAATGAGTTATTTTTAGAATTTTGATCCAAAAGAGACATTAGAGTTACTCTTTTTACTATGAGTTACAAAGTCATATTCCAAAATCAATCACAACGTCTACTTGTACGTTATATCAAAAGAAAAGGGTCGAAGTTCAAGACATCTATAGTCTCTACCCATGACTTTTACCAAATTTCCTAACTTGAAAAGTACTTAAAGGTCCAGGGATAAACATGTGATAATTAACGTTCAAGAAAAGAAGATAGAAGGTCAATATATAACAGGTTTGAAGCCACCGGTTCAAGAAGGATCGTGGTCAATCTGTAATGGGCCGGCTTTTGGGTCATGACAGCCACTAAGTTTTAGTGCCAAGCCAACCAACCAACCAATTCTCCTTTTGTTTTTACTCTTGGAGGGGCATGACATTACCTAAGGGTTGTGGACTTGGACCGCATGTGAAGGGTCCAGTGAAGTAGATAGATCAAGTGCATGCCATTAAGATTGCATAAAAACGTACGTATAAGTCAGGAAGAGTCCAAGCTTATACAACTCTTGCCAACTTCATAATAAACCAGAAGATGCAACAATTAAGCAAGCCAGGTCAGTCAGGGGTCACAAACAGGGACATTTGGTTGGGATGACACAATTCTCATTCACATAAATGGATTGTACCATTGAAAGTAACTGATCAACTCTAGAATGTAGCAATCATACACCAGCAAACACAGTATCATCAAGTTGCATAAATGACATTGAAAACCCTATAAAAATTCTGAAACCCGAGAACCGAAATCCATCACGATACCTTCAAGTTAGAGGAAGGCGTCCTTCTCAAGTAGTTTCAGTACCTCATGTTGGTTGTTCAACTTGGCTACCTCTATTGGAGTCTTGCCATCCATGTTTTGAAGAGTGCTGTAAAACAAAGATTAAAAATCAAGTAAATGAGAATGCATAGAAAGCTTGTTATGTTGCAACAAAATGTTTTTTTTTTGGCTTACACAGCGGCACCATTCTCCAGCAAAAGTGCCACGCACTCTTTCCTCCCATACCCAGCTGCGTAATGAAGTGCCGTGTTCTTGTTCTTGTCCAAAGCATCCACTGTTGCTCCAGCCTCTAGAAGGATCTGAGCACACTTCACCTGAAATCAAGCACCACACACTCCAAAGTTAGATCCTCAAACTCATATCACAGTCATGCCTAAAGCCCAAAACAATGTCTGAGAAACAATACCCATGTCTAAATTTAGACACGAACCTCATATTGTGGAATAGATTTCAATACCAAGCCTAATTCACCTACTTCATATTTCCTCTCTCACCCACCTCTCATCTCTTGGGAACTCTTGCAACCCAACTGTTGTTTCTCCCATCACTGGAACAGCCACTGTCTTTCATCTCCATATATCTAAGTCAGTTATTTTTTATCTAATACTTCCTACCGAATACTTGTTCTATTTTACTATTCGTAAAAATTAGGCATTGAAATATTAGTGATTCATTTTCCATCCTAATCTGCACGGCACACCCATATGCATACTTCTCAAGTTGTTTATAACTAATTTACAAAGAGATATTATTTATAATTCAACTTAATTATTTTAGTTCAAATATGGAAAGTATTTGATTAGGTTGGTAAAATTTGGTAATCATGATTTCGAATGCACACCCTTGCACTGAAGTCAGCCAACAAATTTCACTACCAGAATTTCATGCTATACTGGAGTGAAATCAGATTTTCACATAATTGACGTGAAATGTTCCAAAACAGTGTTTCAGATACCAGAATATCACAATCACAATAGCATGAGAACATATATTATGAAGCAAAAGTGTTCATTATGAGGCCAACATACCTCCCCATAACCACATGCAAAATGCAAAGCTGTCCTTCCCTCTGAATCTTCTTCATTCTTGTCAGCACCAGCCGCCAGAGCAGCTTTTAGACCCTATTTAATGAAAAAGGCTAACAAATCTTAATTATAAGATACCAACTTGATAAAAATTTAACTGCATGTAAGCATATTCTCTGCATATATAACTGAATGGGAAAAGGTTCTAATATAACTTGATGGAAAATTAGTACAAACATCTAATGAGCTAAGAATCAAAACCAAGCATTCTCTTCATACTTCAAGTCTTCAATTAATATCATAGTTGAGACCCTAAAATAGTTCAGGAATCAATAGTGCCCGAACTAGATTCACCAGCCAATTTCCTCAAGAATGAATAAAATAGATGCATGTTGTTACATTCTACCCCCAATGTTTGAAATTGACTATCAATAATTTAAAATCAGCATCATCATTATTATTTAGGTGAGGACAAAAATTTATTATGCTAATGTTTCCTTTTTAAAACTAGTTGGCTTGGAACACATCATCCAACCACCTACAGGACTTAACATGTTCCAGTGAGGCAAACTGATGGTTTGCTTCATGTAAGGATGGTGGTATGCCAATCAGATCAAACATGCATTCTTTGAATCAAAAGTAGTAGTAGATTAATCCGATTTTTAAGTTCTTCTGGAAGATAACACACAATCAGAAAACTGCACTTTTTGACATATTCAGGCTTGAATATTTAATTATCAAGATCAGACAATCTCTCTAGTGCACCTACAAATTTTATAGGCTTTAATATTTAATTATCAAGATCAGACAATCTCTCTAGCCCACCTACAAATTTTACAGGCAAACAAAAAACAAACTTCAAAGGAAAAAATAGTAAGAGAAAAACTAGCAAGAAGAAAGAGTAGGTCAAAGTCAATCTGGAACTAGAAGGAAGAACCCTATCAAAAGATTACGAGCCCTTATTAGTGCAGTTCACTAATAAAATAAATTACAAGCTTCTTTCTCCAATTGAAATATGAGATCCATTTCCGAATGCTACTTATTCACATATTGGAGTATCATAACTTCAGAGAAACCATGTGAAACAAAGTTCTATTCTCAATGTTTAAGCCAGACAGTAGGGTCAAATAGGGTGGATATGCATTTCAAAAGAAAAACTTTATTGGCAGACACTCATCCATAGAAAACCAAAAAATGCATTGAAGTTATCCAAAAATGTTCTTAGCAAATAAAATGCCTTTCATTATAAAACAGAGATGGAGTTTATCGAACTTCAAGAACAATAGATAGTAATGGTACATGACTCCAATAAATCAAAAATATCTTGGGGGATATCCCATATTCCAAAAAATATATTGAATTCAAAAGTAATTTCTAACTTCACTGATCTACTTGATAGTTCTTGCATATTCCAATGACACCTTATACAAGACCTTATGACAAGGAAGTCTACTATAGAATATCACTAGTGTGTAACAGAAATTTTAGATAATCTACACAATTTTTTTATTTGTATTTATGCCCATTATTTACATGAACATGTGAACTACAGACATTTTTAGTGTATTAAAGTAGATTTATGTTCGAAAAATGATTCTTTTCTTTATGATGGTAAATCAACTAAACGGTAGCCACAATTAAAACAAAATGGGATGTGTTACCTCTTCATCACCAACACTAGCAGTTTGATGAACAATGGACTCGTCTTCATTTCCGGCTTCTTCTTCCTCTGCTTCATCTATACCACCGTTCTCAGCCGAAGTGGCAGCGTCTCCAGAAACTGCAAGACCCATTGCTTCGCCCAACTTCTGCAGGACATCTTTGTCATTCCAATACCTACAGAAGCAGTACCACACTTCCTTAAGGCCAACTATCTTATCTTTTTTAATCTATGAAACCGTTTTTTTGTTAAATTGAATAAAAAGTATGTGGTCAATGTTTTAAACAGATAGTCAGCACATCAACACAATAAAGCATGGTCAAGCCCAACATTATATGATGATATTCTAGTATTCCCAACCTCATCATAGCAGCCGGACCGCCACTCTCTATCTCTTCAAGAATAGGTTTCAAAGATGGATCCTCTTTGATGCGTGCCATTCGCTCCTCAAGTTGGTCTTTGTTTGTTGGATTTGCAAAATTCTCAAGCATGCTAGACATTGATGGGTCCTGATGAAAAAGAACATTATGACTTTATCAAGTGAAGAAGTTTTCTAAAACTAGCACCAGGAATGATAACACTAGTTTGGTAAGGAAGGAAAATAAATACCTGCATTAAAGCACTACCAAGGCGCTCAGCCATGGTCATAAATTGAGGATTCTGCATTACTTGTTGCATAGTGGAGTAATATTGTTGTGTATCAAACTGAGGGAGAGTCTCTTCTGCAGGTGCAGCTTGAAAAGTTTTTTGTAGCTGCTCAGCCATCTGATTGAATGCAGGATCTTGTGCTATTTGTGCAGCTAATTCCTTAATGCTTGGATCCTATGTGAAAAATTTATAAGCCATAACTAAGTTAACTATGTTGATGGTCGAGAACAAGCAGTGACCTGGATTTGAATTGATTTAAAAGAATAACCTACTCCAACTTTTAAAGGAATAACTGAATAAGTTTTTTGATCATACAATAGATATTCCAAATAGAATGGCTCCAAGCGTATTCATCCTTGTCAGAATTCCAGAAATAGTCCGCCCAGTAATTTTAGGTATCAACAATACCAAAAGTCCCCCATACTTTGTTTCCATTATCCATCACTGTCTATTAGTGATATAGTAATCCAGATCTACAAGGTTCACGTTACTTCAAGATGAAAACAAAATACCTTAATCAGCTTTTAAAAGATTGCAATATTTCATACTTGGTGAGCTTACCCTGGATTGAAATGCACCAATTAACTTGCAATTGCAAACACAAAAGTCTTTCAATTTCAAGATGCCGACATTAGGTGCAGGAAGTGACCTTTCTTTCTTCATGTTTGGCTGGAAAAGTAAGGAGATAACGGACGATGCATACACTGTCTTTATCTTATCATTAATTACTTCCTTTTCTTTTTTCCAACTCAAGACCAAGTCTTCTAAACCAACATTTCTTTTAGTTTCTCATAAATGATAAGGTATATGGTAGAAGTCTTCCCCTTAGCCTTCTGTTCAATTATTACTTGAAATCATATTTTTTTACCACAATTCTGGATCCATCCAACTACACAATTCTATTGGAGAACAGAACAAACATTCTATACTAGTAGTGAATGACGATAGTAGATAAGTTGTCCAATATTTTGGACGGTTAATCTTTTCGGACCTAAAATTACAGTCAAACTTGCTAGCATCAGAAGTACATTGTATAGAAATGCAACCAAATGAAGTGATGGACGAAGCAAAGGGAATACAAGACTACAAACGCAAATCTCAAGTTCACAGAACATCACTCACATTAAGCAGGCCTGACATTGCAGAGAAATCAAAAGGATTGGGAGGGAACGCGGTTCCTGGTGGGGCAGTTCTCCCTGGTCCGGATGGTGCATCTGCAGAGGATGCTTCGGATATGGAGTTTGACTTCTCATCTGAAAACGTATGAGATACATGAAGGTTGGACAGTCAAATAAAAGCAAGATCAAAAGTCCTCACATGAATACCCCATCATGTATAATTGTAAATGCATCATTAGAAGTAAGAAGAAGTTAAGTGCTCTATTTGCTATATGATTATTACAAACTAACATGAATCTCAAAGGCCAGCTCAAGATGAGGATTTAAACATGCCTAGAAAAAAAGTCTTAAAGAGTTCAAAAAAATCCGGAAACTCTTTTAGTGGAATGAAAAAACAAGGAAAACACATGGTTGAGCTATTTTCACTCTTTAGGAGCATGATATTGAGAAACAAAACACAGATTACAAATGCAAGCTTGAGAGAGATCTGCATAGGAGAAGAAGAAAATAGTAACAAACATAATTCCAGAATTCTACACTCTTTTTCAGAAACCCAAGCCACAGCAATTCATCAAGTTTCTCAAATCAACTGTAATCAGCAACTGATGAAGATTACAAGAAATGCATAAACAAACACCCTTTAACCACAGCACACAGTACTCCTATCAGTTACTACCCATTTCTGAAGCCAGAAACGTTTGCAATATGTGTTCATCGAATTGAATAAACACAACAGCTGAATGATCTAAGTCGGTTGCATCCAAAAACGAAACCAGGCACATCAAAACAAGATATCAATCAATCAAACCCAACAAAAAGAAGCAAATCAAATAGATAAGGCAAGTATAGGTAGGTTACCAGCAGGAGCATCCTTGTCCAAATTGGAAGCCATGTCCGCTGAAGAAAACAATATGGAAAAAGAAGAAGAAAGGGGGAATTAGAGCAGTGAAAGGCAAAGAGGAGACGATCTGAAGCAATGAATAGATAAAGAGGAAGAAATGAGAAAGCAGAAATGGAGATCAAATAGAGAAACCTGATAGGGGATGGGTTAGATTAGGTTTATCGAGAGACAGAGTAGAGAGAGCTGTGGTACTGGTGTGTAGATAGATAGAATACGAATATACGATGAAGATGAAGAGATTGACTTCCAAACCCGCTACTCAGGTAATTGTAATTCTCCACACCAATAGAAATTTGCAACCTATGATCGCAACATCTCTTGTGGGACCCACGCTCTGTTGCCGACCTGGCCATCGCTATTTTTCCCATCTCTTTCATTTTAGACTTGCACTTCTTTTTTTTACATTCAATCTTTTTGATACTGTATCAGACCATTCATTGCGGTTGAGGCATTCGGACGTCCGTTCCGGACGTAATTGGAGCGGAAATAAACGTGAGTATACAATGGTAAACTTGTTCCCGTAATAAACACATGAAATTTTTGAAAATTTTTGGTTCCGGACGTTCGTTCGCGAACAGACGTTGCGAGCGAGTGTGAGCATCCGCAGCGGCACGGGAACGGACGTCTGTTCGCGTGCCACTGTGAACACTCTTAGAAATGATAAAATATTTTAAAGTCGATATGTATTTTCTGATTTAATTGGTGTGAGACAATAATTCAATATTGTTAGAGAATATTGAGTCGAGACGATCGTAACGTATATCATCTCTATTTGACATGTATAAGCTTTTTATGAGAAGTAAACTTCATTAGATGACATGCATAAGTTCATAACATTTTGATCGGATTTTATAAAATAAAGATTATCCGCGTTCAACTGGGGAGGATCAGAGCCATTGCAAATAGTTCAATACAAAATAAATTAATCCCTCCAAATCATCAAGGCGATACAAATATTCTTCCCATCTACTACTTACTATTAATTAGAATGACGGCATGGACACATTAATTCAATCACAAAACAACATTTCATGTATCACTGATCATTACAATTAAGTATTAACCTTGGTTTCCAAGGTCAACAGAAACCAGTTATGATCACAGATTCACAGGGTATAAATGTAACACAGCAGAGCTCTCTCTATATGGTCTCTGCCCCCTCTACTGTACAGTGGTATGACTTATGTAAGAACTAATTGGTTTCAGTCCCTAAATATCCACCTTATCAATTTCTTCTTTGTTCTCTGAGTCCCCCGAAATGATGTTCATCAATGTCTTTGTGGCTTTCCCAACAGCACGCGTTGTCCTCTTTGCAGCCCCAGCAACAACCGGTTGCAAAGTGTTAATGGACGCACTTGCCTTCTCTTGGATCATCGCTGTCACACACAAACAAGCTCACAAAAATCAATCCCCAAGACCAAGAGAGATAGAAAATGATGTGCCTAAGTACACCCCCACCTCACTGCCTATGTGTGTGTGTTATGTGTCTACATTCATCCTTATCTCTTGTATTTGATTATTAGAAGTCCT
>JAYMSU010000765.1:0-12271 GCA_036897765.1 Erodium chrysanthum | reverse complement strand
CCTTCCCTCATCTTTTGTAGTCTCTTTCGTTTTTTTCTGTTTGGTTCTCGAGAAAGTAATTAGACTGAAACATCATGTCGCCTGTATTCGGTTTTTCCTGTCGCCAGTGTTAATATTTTGTTGAGAAAAGTTTTCCGAGTAAACGCCTCAGCTAAATTAAGGCCATATATTGTATTTGCACTGGTTGACTTAATTTAGGCTCATCACCTAGGGTTTCAATATGTTGAATTTTTTTATTCAAAAAATATTTTCATGTTTTTCTGTTCAATAGTTCAGGTTTTTGTATTTGATTGATTTTATGCTATGGTAGAGTACTCTACATTTTCCAATTGGGTTGGATAGGTGGCGGATAAGATAAGTGTGGAAGGATAAAATTTGGTGCACAATTATTCCTGATTTTGATTTGAGCATAATAGTAGTATGTATGATTTGTATCTTGTTTGGATTGTGATATTTTATGTTGAAATTGTGACTTAAGATTGTCTGCCTTGAATAATGCCATTAGTTAATTTAGACTAAGGGAGTAAGCCGAGAAATTTGAAATGATACATTAGATGGAGTTTTTTAGCCTTTTATAATTTACAAGAGCAACTCTTAGGATAAGGAATTGAAGTTTTGAACTTCCAAAAGTTACATGTTTATAATTTATTGTGTTGCTTAGATTGACCTTTTGAGCCTCCTAAGCGATGGTTATAGAATGCTCAGACTTTTGTTGTCATTTGTTTCTTGTAACCTAGAAGAGGACCTTAATCCCAAGGAGCCAGAATTCTTCTTCTTTTTACCTTTCATGTTTCACATGGAGCTTTAAACAATTAAGGAGCTCACTTTAATGATTTGAATTCTATCCATTCTATTATTTTGAATTTGGTTGCGCCTGAATTCAGGTCAAGTAATGGCTTTCAAACTTTAACAATGACTAAATTGGTTAGGTTTCACCATATTGAATTGATTTTTATCTCTGTAGCATCGTTTTACTAATGTTCAACAGTTCATTTGAAAACGAGTTAATCGGCTATAAGTGAAAGAAAGTTTCCCTTCATGGAGAACACAATAGTTGTGATATGAATGCAAACATACGGTGTGCTACCTATTTCTGTATGCCCTGCTAGGGGTAGATATAGCTGGTTCAATGTCTTTGGTCACATGATGTACCTTGGAACATTGATTCATGCACACGCTTGCCAACATAACAAAAATCATAGAACATAGAAAAATATGTACATAAAATCCCATCTCGTGCTGGTAGAGGTAGTGACCCACTTTGTGGCTTGTGTGTGTATTTTAGTGAGGATCTGATATGCCTTTTGTGGAGATGTATTAGAATCGGGTATCATGTCCTCTCTAACTATCTCCTTATATCGAGGGTTGGCTTAGTTTTATTTCCTTTTGTTATGTATTTGTACATACATGCACTTTCAACCACTTGTATTTTCTGTTTGGTTTTGCAAATTCAAATCTTGTATCTCCTTGGAGTTTAAGGCATACTGAGATGTATTAGAATTCCATTATTTATGGGATTCCTAAAGTTATTGCTTTCTTAACTGTCTCCGTATGTTAAGGCTTTGTTTAGTTTCATTTCCTCTCATGTGTTAGTCTACTTTGTATAGCTATATATAAGGGTCTCTTTCATACTTATTGATGCAGCAAGTAGGCGTGGAAAAGATAAACACAGTCAGAAACTTAGAACACAAACTACATAGGTTTGAGAGAAAAACTGATTTATTATAATAATGATTGATTGAGAATGAAACAAAAGAGCTACTTATATAGTGCTCATGACATAGTCCTAATAGGAAATTAACTAAACTTTAAACATTTTTCTTAATAGGAAATTAACCAAATTACTTCAAACCTTTTTCTAACAGGAAGTTACCTAAATTATTTCCAGCTATAGACTTGACAATTAGAAAGGGATATAAAAACCCTAAATTAAAAAGGAACCTACATATTGATCCTACTTAGCTCTTAATTTCGAAATATATTAAAATAAATTCTTCAAAGGTTGATTTGGGCCTCTAAACCTTATTTTCATGTCCCTAAAATCTTCATCTCTGAAATGACTTCACCTGGGCATCTTATGGGCTTTAATCCGAACTCATATGTAAAAGTTATAGACATTTAAAGCCAGGCTATGTGCTTGAGCTCCTTTAGTCACTTTTTTGGGCCTATTCTTGGTCCTCTTATCTTTAGTTTGCCAAGAAACGTCTCATATATATGCACTGTATCACTTATTTTGATTACTCTAGTGCAGTATCTTTTACAATTTTACACTTCACCAGCAATTGTATGCGTCCTGTAAAACATGAAATATTGTTGATGCCACTCTGCTACTGTGCATATGGTGATTCATTTCTTAGGCCGAGAATTTTGTTGTCCTCTTCCTGTAAAATGTAAATGCTCTGATATGTTTTGCAATACTTGTATAAAAAAATTACTCTTTCATAGAATCATATCTGATGCATACTGTGTTGTATATAATCTTCTAATTTCGTTTAGATTGATATTATGTTGAAACATAGTCTCATGTCATGCAAAAAGTAGTCCTACATCTATTATTTTCTCCAGCTCACAGTCACAGTGTAACAAAAGGGTTACTAAACAAAAGGTTTACATGTCCATTGCTGTAGGTCCATTTGGTAGGGGACAGATGCAGAAGCCCTTTGAAGAAGCAACATTTGCTCTTAAAGTGGGAGAGATAAGTGACATAGTGGACACTGACAGCGGAGTCCACATTATCCTGAGAACTGGCTGATTGTTTCTGCCTCCCCTCTGAGCTTCATCAAAAAACATAGTTCAGATTACTGAACGGACATATCAAATTATATTTCCGATTGAGGCCTGGGTAGTATGACTATCGGATGTTAGTTTCACCGGCCATTCTAATTTGTGTTGACTGTTGATTGATGATCATGAATTCTTGTTTGTTGATTCTATAATCAAGTAGTTATGACCCTAAGTGTCACTTATAATCTTTTACATTAGCTAATTATTTAGGTTTGAAATAAGCCAGGTAATGAATATTATTCGAGTATCATTCCATGGATTGTGACATTTGAATAAGCATGCCAGTCTCAATAATTGCTCTAGATAAGGACCTAGCATTTTCTTTGTCTCTGTTTGGGTAGTTTTATCTGGAGCTGGAGTAAAATTGTAAATATTTGACAAGCCTCTGCCTTTCCCATATAGCTTTCTTTGACAACTTATTTTTGCATGAGATAGTTACGCCTTATTTTAGTGGTTAGTTAGCATTTGTGAAAGGCCTTGTTATCAATAACATAAACAAATTAATTAATCCTTAAGAATTAACTACAAGTGTATTAAAAACGAAGAATTAACTACAAAAAGAAAGTTATCCTATCTTTTAAATCGAAAGTATAGTTCATAATCATTAAATATTCACTTTATTATTATTCACATTGTACAATTAGAAATAAGTCTCGACTTTGTTGATTACCAAAAGAGGCCCATTTTCCTAGCATATTTTCGGGTTAAGAAGCTTGGATAATGTGTTGGCCATTAAATGTAACCAAGGAAATTTGTTGGGTTGTGATGCATTTACGTTTAAGATTGAAGAAATGAATATCATTGAAGGGCACTGCTCTCTAAGTCTTACTTTCAGTTTATGTCCTTCCCATTATCTCTCTACCTAATCTCATCTTTTTCCCATTCGGCACATTCATAGTAATGCCACCAACCCTCTTTAGTAAAGCAGTTTCATGCTTGAAAACACAATTGGCTCCGTTTCTGCAACCTCTTGCACTATTGAAGTACACACAAGGTTTCTGATTCACAAGTTTCGGTTCCCTCGAGTTTAGCTTTTGCATCATTTCCAGATTATGATATTGATTATTTGTGAATTCAGGGTAATGAGTTTGTGATCCACTGTTAACAGTCCCTCCATCTCCTCCATGCTGCCTGATCAGGTTCTTATAATACTTCTCATCTTTCACATTACTGGGTTTCACTGATGGCAGTGGCAGTGGATGATTTGGTACCATTCCATTACCGGACATCATATTTGGCATCGGGTTTGCCTGATTCTGTGTCCTCTGTATATTTTCATTTCCCAGGCTTGGCAACGGAACCTTATTATGTTCTGGTCCAGGTCGGGTTGCTGGCTGATTTGCTGGCCTAGACCCAAGAGACACGGACCTTGTAGCCAATTGTGCAGGTGAAGTAGTAAAAACTGGTTGCACCCCATTTGTCAAGTGGCCTAGCTTTCCAGTTACTGACCTTATTGGCTGAGCCATATCTGGTTTTGGCTTGACCAATTTAATTGGTTTAGTTGCTGGCTTTATTGCAGAAGCTGGGGCACCAACCAAGGAAATTGGTTGACTAGCTTGTTGCAATCCAGATGCTGCTGCACTAACCCCATTGATTGTAGTCATGGTTCGAGCACTGGTAGCTGCTCCACACTCCTTTGTCAATTTCTCTATCATTTTTGGGTCACTTAAGATTTGTATGAGCAATTGGGTGTCAATCTCATTGCTCTTCATTCCAGCAGTGAGGGCAGCAGAGGCTGCAGCAGGAATCACGTCAGGGCCTAAAGCATGGGGCATCCACAGAGCAGGCTTTTCCTTGGCAAGGGGTTTAGAAGTAGAAGGTATAGTGTTTGAAGAATCTTTTGATCCAAATGATTCTGACAAAGCTGGCTGGAGAGAGCTTACAGGGGATATGTCTGGTGTGCTCGAATCTAATGGTATCTCTAATGCCTCTTCTTCCTCAATCGGAATTATCGGGATCACAGGAGTGAGATCATCATCATAACCTTCGTGTTGGGTTCCTACTGAGACAGTCGGGCTATATGTGGCAAAAAAAAGGGAATAGTTCAGTATACTAATAGTGATGGGCCGAAGATATTACTAACAAGGAAATGAAGAATGATTTTGTAAATTTACCAAGGAGGTATGGCGGAATAGTGCGGATAAACTGCTTCCATCACTCTCATTTCCCTAAGCTTTTGAACTACCACCTCTTCACTTTCATCCCCAGCTACAATCTGCCAGTTAGAACTCATGATAAACTGTCCAAACAACAGAAGAACACACACACATCAAGTTGAGGCATTGGCTTCCACTCTAGAGTTACAAGTAAGAAATCATAGCTTCTAAACAGAATGTCAGGGAGTTCAAGTATATGAAACAGATCTACTTACTTTGGGAGGGCATTTCCATTTAACCAGAGGGATATGGTATAGCTGCTCCTTCATGTTCACACAATGATTGTTTCCAAACCCAGGAGGGATGTCATTAGATTCAGTATTATTTGAATGTGACACCGAAGATGGGTTTGCATGACGATGATTTTGATGTTCCATCCCTACTTTAGACGGACTGTCCTCAGATAGAAACAACTTCACCTATTGTCAATCAGGAGTCACACTGTCATGATAACTTCGTGGAGAAGTAAAAGGAAAGAGAAAATAGTACAATGAGAACCATAGGCTGAAGGGATGAGGTTCATACAAAAAAAAATTACTTTAGAAAGAATTCACCTACAAAATATTAAATTTTGAAGAACAAACACGTTGATCTTCATTGCAGTCTTTGTTCATACAAATCATTCTAGTTTAATAAATAAATGCATAAAAATTTGAAGATCAAACTAAATGTTGGTGATCTAACAGGTATAAGCTCAACATATTTTGCAGTTCTTAATAATTGAATAGAAATGTTAAGAAGAATTTGATCCTGCTGAATTTCTTATCGTTCCAGTCTTTTGTTCACACTAATCATTTAGCTCCTTGTATAAAGGATCCACAAAATTCAATATCAGTTGCCTGAACAACAAAAGCTCCAAAACATCATTCTTAACTATTATCGTAGATCTTACATAAAAAAAAAACTATTATCATAGATCTCCATGCAGTCTTTGCTCAAATGAACCATCCTAGCTTGTACAGTTCATGGCAATGTTTGCCTCACTCATGGATCAGATTAGCATTGTCATTTGACCAAAACAACCCAAACACAAAAATTGGAAAGTTGCTAGAGTACACTAGTAGAAATTAATACCAACTTTCCCAGTCCATGAAAAGAGTTGCTAATGTAAAGCACAAAATTCTCGCATACTTGATTGAGAAATTAACAAGTGTCATGCATAGGAACTGTGCTATCTAAACTGACCAAAATTGTCCTTGCTGTTATATGACCGATAAATAAAAACATGAACACTGAACTACAATTCTTAAGTTGTCTAAGCATGCTCACTACTCAAGAGAAAGACACACAACACATCATCCAAAAAGGTAAAAAACGATTCCCAAATAGCCGGGTTAACTTCCAAAAGAAACTGACCTAGTTATTAGACTACACATAAATTTTGCACTTAGAGCCGTTATCTCATTTAATTTTTGGATTGGGCTATTCATTTTTCAAGTATCCAACTCAATATATTTATAAGCCTCGCCTCACCTGAACTTGAACTTTGAAATTTAAGTTGGCCCTTTATCATAATAATCATCAAATTGTGCTTATTTGTTTAGTTTTGTCTGACAAAGTTCCTTTTGAAAATTTAAATCTCAATTTTGTCAAGAGAATATTGCATTAGTATTTTGCGAATGGCCAAGTTTTATGCATTAATGGTGCACTCATATCTTATCTTCCATTTGTCAACTAATACGCATTTACAATTCATTTATAAAGCAAATAACAAAACAACCAACCCGCAACAAGTGAATTTTTTTGCACGCTGAGGATGTCCACAATTGAATGGTAAATCTCATGCTAGATTAAGGTAGGTTTTATTTGTACTTTGTTTACTTAAAGTCTCCATAATGGATACACTACCCTTCAAATCAATTAATGTTGCCTGATGATCAAGAACCTCTTATTCCAGTTCAAATTTTACATATCAATACAACAATACATGATTAATTTTGTTTAGTTCAGCTAATTTTGATTCTTCTTCATCTTATCCCTTGCATAGCAATTTAATTCTCATTGATGTAGATTAAATTGCAATCACATTTAATATACTTGAGGACCATTCTGGTTTATAGAACAGAGGCTATCATCATGCCATTAAATGATACTTGGGTTTTCAAAAATAAATAACTTTCCCATTAATATTCGACGCAATAATAGACCTGAATAAACCCTAAAGAGAAAATATATGACTTCAAATCTGGCTCAGGCTTAGCGAATTAATTAATTTCTTTTAAAATTTCTTCAAATAAATAAGTTTTAATCATTAAAGAAATAATCCGATTCGATAGAGAACTGTCTGCATCGTGCAACCAGAATCCCAGCAAGTGTGGTTGATTTATGAACGAAATTAAAAATTAAGAATGAAGGTTGGTTGATGACAACGAAAAGAAAGAGATTTGTTGAAGAAACGAAACCCAGATTGAAGATTGATGAAGATACCTGAGAAAGATTAAAACCTGGAGCCCACGAAACCCTGTTCGATTTGCGCAATCTCTTCATTATCAATGAACCAAATTTATGAAAGAATAAGAAACCACAACAGGTCGTTGTACAAGTAATTAAAGAGAGAGTATCAGAATTACGAAATCGATATTCGAAAGGAAACCCTAATCTTCTCTTCTCTTGTTGTGACGAAGACGAATAGACTTGTTCGTAGCCACTACGGCCACCTTTATATATTGAGCCTATGTTACTCTATTACAAAAGGAAAAGGAAACCCTACGCATTACTTTGATGATACACTTCTAATTCTAAATAGGAAAGGATATATTAACGATTAATTATACAAACGTATATACATTTGACCCAATATTTTTTTACAATTTTGGATTGCCATTCAATATAATTTTAAATTTACATTATATGATAATTATTGTCAAAAAAAATTATATGATAATCACAATGTTGAGTATAGTGAAATGTCTGAATTATCCTTACGTAAGTTCAATAGATTTTGTAACGAAGGTTTGAGTAACCATGCCTAGAAAATCATTGGTTCTATCTTTTATTTTAAAAGATACAATTATTTTAAAATTATGTCTATATTTTCTGTATCCTCGAGACTGTCATTCATTTTTCAACAAACAAACTCTTGAGTCACAGTTGTTGTCATAAGATATAATTCGCGTCATGACTCTTCATATTTCCATGTAATTGTTTGGTTGAACAATCTGATTATATTTTTTCAGTTTATATTTCTCTCATGATTTGTTTGTTTCTCGATAGAGTCTCGTCTCATTCTGACACAACATGTGTAACTGTGATGATATTGTCTCAAGTCGAGGGTTAGATGTTCCGATCCTATCTGATAGCATCGGACTAGTTAAACGATGTATGTCGACAAGCATTTGATGCCATCCGAATTCGACGTCCTCCGATTGTTTCTCCAAGAAAAGTTGAAAGATGTTTTGCGATGCATCTTGACTACTGATTGTTCTATACAAAAGAGAGACAAGTTTGATCTTGTGATGTACAGAAATAGAGCAACATGTATGTTGTTTCATAAGTAGGGACGTGCAACGTAACAAAAAACACTACTAAGTGCTCAATAAAAGAGAGACGGGTTTGGTCTTGTGATGTGCCGAAACAAAGGAGAAAAAAACTACTAATTGTTCGATAAAAGAGAGAAGGTTGTGACGTGCTGAAATAGTTTGATCAATAGGGATGTACAAAGTAACAAAAAACTAAAGATTCATTGTTTGACTAGTCGCCCTACACGACTGACCACACACGAGAACATTGTCGATATTTCTCACAAAAATAGACTTCACCAACCCAACCGACCGACCGCAACATAAAAGGAATTGACGGTGTTTCACAAAAGAAATTCATTGACAAGAAACACAAAATGATGGGTGCATATTGTTTGATCTTCTGATACCACAAGTCCACAACCTACTTATATATGAGCAGTTGGACGTTAACCTGGGTGACCTCCTTAACTCCCTATCTCGACATAAACTTCTCAATGTGCTTGATCACAAAAATGTCTACATCCCTGGTGTCTGTACATTGGGACACCTTATCTCGTTGAAGGAAAATTAAACAACAACCATCATCCTTCGCCTCCCTATCGCCAAAGTCAAGCTCTCGAACCTTTGTATGCATACCCAACGTGCTCAGCATCCTCGACATGTGTTGGTAAAATTTACATTCGAAAAAACACGATACTTAAACTACGGAAAAAAAATACATTCAAAACGGGAATTACATAAAGTAGTTGACCAAATACATTGAAAAATTATGGTCTTACCCATAAACTAAAATACATCGAACACAAAAACATGAAACTAAACGTTCTCATCTAAAAACAAGTCCCACAATACACTGACTTTTCTTTTGTGCTTGTCCAATTCGGCCTCGGACATTCTCAGTGTGTCCCTATCCTCGGACACAAGCAAAGCAGGCTCCCAAGGAACTCATCAAAAACTATTTTGCTGTTCATGTCTTGAGGTAAATGCCTTCCAACTTTACAAACATCATACCATTGAGCAAGAAGCATCAAACATAGTTCATCAAAACTATTGTACTTGTACTCTGTAAATGGATTTAATGACTCTTCATCACTCATGTCCGTGTCTTTCTTCACAGTATAAACATCATATACATATTCATCTATGGATGCTGTTCACACATGAACAAGAACCATCAAACAATAGTTAGATTGAATTAACAGCCCAACTAACAGAGGATGAGCTAAAATTATAAACAAAACTGAAAATCATATCTCATTGTCCCCTTATAATCTATCACAAAACAATATTTAAAATTTCAGGTGAGTCGTTTTTATTTGTTCACAAGCATTAGAGCATTTGGAAATTGTCAACTGCTTAAAAGTACCATATAATGAAAACCTTGCTTTGAAATGAACCAACTCATATCAGACTCAATTTCTGCACCTACAGCAACACTTGAATGAGATCTCTTACTACTTACTACACAAGAGTGTTTGATCCATATCTCTGCATTTAAGGCATTAAGTAAATAAGACATTGAACTATTTTGACATTAAAATGTGTGATCAAGCTACTTACTCCTGCTGCTGCATCTCTTTGGAGTTTTCTTCAATATCATAGAAGCGACACATTTCGTGTACCATTGGGCAAGTTAAGTTACTAATGAATTTACAAAGTAATGAACTAAATAACGGATAAGAAAATCTTGATTTTGTTTGGGTTTAGATAACAGCTGATCTTGTTTCTGTTTTCATTAAATTACAAGCAAAAGTATAAGATACAAAGAAACTCTGATACAGGCACATGTGATTTGGGGAGGAAAGGACATGAGTGGGAGGGCAAGAGAGAGCTTACATTCATTGTCCTTTTTGAGAGCAGAATGAGGCTGTAAAATAGGCAAGCAGTAGCCAAAGATATTAGGGATAAGTACCGTTTACTCTGGCTAGTTTGGCACGGTTTACACTTAAACCCCCTAGTAGATTTTCCACTCCCATAACTTTGTTTTGTGACACTTCTTTTTTTTACGAATTTGGCTTTTGTCATAGCATAAACATGTCAATCATTAGATGACTGGTAGTAATATGATGTTTTATGTGTTGAAAAGTGATTACGGCATGCATACAGTTGGAGCCTATTGTAATGCATTTTACGGAGATCTTCAAGTTTGAGAAATAGATCAATTGTTATTTGTGACATTGATTAGAAAGACAGTGGAACTGGATCATAGATTGATTGAAGGACATGCAGTTAAGTTGTGATAACAACTATGGGGCTTGACACAACATGGGAATGTTCATCAACCCATTTGATGTAGCCATAGATCACTTCGGGAGCGCTTTCATCTACCTCTACGCTCAAAACAAATTCAAGTTTCTGATACTTGTGGGTGAATCTCAGAACACTCGGCTCTGCCTTGACTCTCATCCCATCACCAACCTCCACAATTGCCTTGTAAACAGCCACATCGTCTCCCACATTAGTCACGACCCTGCTCAACTTGCTTACCACTGAAGATCCTCCTTTGCCTTTGGTACGCATGACCACAAAAGAAGGGTAATTGAGGCTCGTAGCTTTTTGACTGCAGCTCCATTCACTTCGCCTAAGCAGAGCACTCATCTGTTTGTTAGTGTAGTTGAGGCCGCACAAGAAGTCGATGTAATCTTGCAGACCCATGTCGTAGACGAGACCAGGGTCCATAGCTTTGTTGGGATTGACATGGCCTGCTCCGAACTCCAAAGGTGTTGCAGCTACCCCACTCTGCTGATCCTTGATGGTCGCGCCAGTATTGTCGATTGTATTCGCTGTTGTCATGATCGCTGATCGTATAGCCGCTGGACTCCAGTCACTGTGCACGGCCTTGAGCAATGCTGCAACTCCAGCGACGTGTGGCGTGGCCATTGACGTGCCTGACATTAGCTTATAATCTGTCACCAGAAGGTACTTGTCTATTTGGATGGAAGACATGGACGGTGGTACTGCCGCTAGCACGTCCGCGCCAGGAGCAATAATGTCCGGTTTCAGCACACCTGGGCTTATGGGGTCGGGTCCTCGGGACGAGAAGGAAGCAACTTGAGGAGCTGGTGTTGTGCCCAGTTTGGTGAACACAAAGCTCAAGTCCTTCACAGAAGCATTGCCCACTTCGTGTACATAATCTAGCAGCACAGCCCCTAAAGCCGCGTCAAGAATCATGCTGGGAAACGAGAAATCTGGGCGATAGAGGCTTCGGATGTCCCCCAAGAAGATCCCTGCATATGCGCCCGCTCTCTGCACCTCTGACATCTGCGTGCGCGTGCTGATTTTGGAGCTCTTGTCACAGAGGACTATCTTCCCGGCGACCTCTCGCGGTTGTAGTGCGTTGTAGGCGCATGTGGCCTTGCGGAGATTGCCTATGCCGTGGTACAGAGTCGTGTTGGTTATGTAAACACTCTGTGGGAAGTAGGAATCTCCTTCTAAGGACCATCCGTTGGGCAGAGTCATCTTTGCTGTGAATCGTCTGTCTATTGTGCCAGCTCCTACTGTCATGATCCATGGAGCTCCATTGTATGTGGTGTTAGGGCCTCCATCGTTTCCAGCTGCGCATACCACCACAATCCCCTTTTCCATTGCTGAAAGGGAAGCAATGGCGATAAGGTCCTCGAAATAAGGCGTGCGGTCAAACCCAAGAGACAGAGACATGACATCGACTCCGTCTTCGATTGCTTGGTCCATGGCGGCTAGCCGATCTGCAGCATATGTGTCTTCGTAGAACATGGCCTTATACATTGCTACACGAGCAGCTGGTGCCACTCCCCTGGCCGTGCCTCGCGCGTTGATGCGACTGCATCATGATGGTATTTAGACCCAATTTTACCCACATTTAAGCGAGTTTCGTTCCCGTTTTCACTCATA